>BQNB010003136.1:89288-111668 GCA_026074375.1 Tanacetum coccineum | reverse complement strand
TACGTAAATTATGTAAGATCAAGGATTTGGATTGTAAATACAGAAATAGAAACCTACTAATTATAGAAACATTCTATTTATGGAAACTTACTATTTATAGAAACCTGCTATTTATAGAAACCTGCTATTTATAAAAACATGTTATTTATGGAAACTTACTATTTATAGAAACCTGCTATTTATAGAAACATGTTATTTATGGAAACTTACTATTTATAGAAACCTGCTAATTATAGAAACATGCTAATTATAGAAACTTACTATTTATAGAAACCTGCTATTTATAAAAACATGTTATTTATGGAAACTTACTATTGATATACACCTGCTATTTATAAAAACATGTTATTTATGGAAACTTACTATTTATAGAAACCTGCTATTTATAGAAACCTGCTATTTATAGAAACCCGCTATTTATAGAAACCTGCTATATATAGAAATCTGCTATTTTTAGAAAGTCTATTTTTGGGAAGTTTAATTATGGAACTTATTAAATCAGGAAAGTTATCATTTATGGTCATGAACAAGTAACTTATATATGTCCATTAACATGTAGATCGCATTAAGCAGGAGTAGTAGCTTCATCTTCTTATCCATCTCTTTCCGTTACTGCTGGACATAAGGTACGGATATTCCGTCCTTTCAGTAAGGACATTCTTTCTTTTCATGATTCATCCCACAGAACTGCTATGCTTCCCCATTTTTATGTCTTTTGCCATGATCTTGTACCATGTTTGATTCATGATCTTTTCCTATTGCCCGAGATATATAGAGCATGACCATGATTTACATGACTTACCACCTAGTCATGGATGGTACCATGACCGTGAACATGAGGCACCTGGTGTCACAGACTTCTTTCGCGTTGAGATTGGATTTCACGCGGCGTCCCTTTTCATGTTTACCAGATTTTTATTTCATATTTGGCATTTTTGTCAGGGGGTATGGTGCATCTTAGTTTACATGTTTACAAGTTCATGGTGATTGGTTGGTGTGTTAGGTATTTCTTTTGATTCTTGTCTCTGTTCTACATCCCATCACATAGGAGTGAATCCCATCCACCCAATTTTATAAGAGGTCACCCTCTATTACATGTTGAGGCAGCACTCTAGATATGCATGTATTCACGACATTATTATTATGACATGTATGATTATATGAGCTCGTGGGCATTCCTTGTTATTATGTTTATACTATCCATGATATCTTATGACATCTTTACTTCGTATTACCATGCTTTACATGTTTATTTCCTATTCTTCATGACGCATTCTCCAGGTTTCCTCATGACACTCATGATCTTTCCGCTGCTTTATATTTATTATCCAGGATTCATACTTATTACTTACATTGTTATTATATCCGTTCACTGAGCGTTATGCTCAGCCGTATTTCTTTCTCTTTCTTATACGGCAGGTATCTAGAGGGAGATTTGGGCTTGAGAGAGTGTGTGTTTAGGAAGTGACCATTTAACTTCCTTTCTCTTTTATCGCAGACACTTGGATGTGCTATACTATCTTGGACACATGTTTTAGTCCTTTAGACTTCTTTTACGTTATTCATGTTGATCTCATAATCGGGAGCCGATGTTTGATTCCGGCTTTCCACCTTGTTCTATGTTATCATTTATGACTTTATGCCTTTATTATGCTTTGATATGACACCATGATTATGACGTTTCAGCCTACTCTCCGGAGCGGGTTTGGGTCGTTACATTGCAAGTCGTCAAGTGACCACTTGTCAGTAAAGGAACATTGACCGCTAAAAGGAATTTTAAGAATTTAACCAAATTCTTCAATTTTGTAATAGAAGAATTAGTTTTGGATGACAAACTCGATTAACATTTGACCCTCGAGAGTGTAGTTGACACGGTATTGACTATAGAACTCGAGCATGAAATGAGGACAAATTTGTTCATTAATTTCAAGAAGACACTCAAACTCAATATGACCAAACATGGATCTAACATAGACCATGTCATCAAAATCTTAAAATACTACCCGACCCTCATAAATACAACGACTTTCTAGGTTCTTAAGCATCTCTTTTAAGGGTGATGTGTATTCATGTAATATTTTTGGAATGTAGCTTTTTGTGTTTTGGTGATCTTCAGCAATTTTACGAGGCATTGTCACCTAAAAAAAAATAATACTGAATTTTATAATTGTGAACTTGTATAATTAGTAAGAATTTATGCCTAGTGTGTGCCTATATGCAACGAATGTGGAGTTGCGGTTAACTCGATTCTAGAACAAAACCTATGAGTTAACCCAAGCGCTCCTTAATTCAATTTTGCTCATCCAAACATGTCAAAAAATACATATGAATTATGTATTTTGAATTTTGTTCATGAGATCATTATGCATGAATGCAAAAATGTTTTTTAAAGGGTATTAACAATGCATTATAATTTTTAAGGTGTTCCTAACGTGAGTAATTCCAAAAAAAATTGGGGTTTTTGTTCATATCAAATTTTTTGACAAACACACTTAATTATGCAAATCCTATGTCTACAGGAAGCATATTAGTTATTACATTATGTTATTATAGTTCTAATTGCACATAACTAAAAGAAAAATGAAAAATCCCCAATTTTGATTTTGTGTTTAATATGAACCCTAGACACAAATTGGAAAGAAAATAGATGAAATGACTTACAATTGATGATCTTTATGATGTTAGGATTGATTGTTAGCGTTGGATTAATCTTCAATTTAAGTTTTAATGGTTAAATTTAAGATTTGGAGGGTTTTGGTTCGTTTTCGTCGCTGCACTAGAGAGAAGGGGTTGTTTGTTTTTGTATTTTACAAAAATGGGATGACGGACATAAGTGTTTTCTGGTGGCGGTCCCATATCAATCAGGGGGCTGCCCTAGATATGGGGGACGCTATCAGCAGATGGTTTTTGACTCGAATTTTGACAAAAAATTTACGAAAGGAGTGACGTTTTAATTTGCATTTCGCGAATTAAAAAGTAAACATACTAATAACATATTTGAAAGTTTGTGCATCGTTCGTCGTTTTAGCTCATTATTCGTCAACAAAAGCTCAAGTACTTCGACAACAACAACGATTTCAACAACAATTAATCATTGCTTCACGGTTTCTTCTTGATTTTGTAAAATCACGCAAAAGATTCCATTTCTTTTTTAAAATCACAGATATGTAAAATCCCGTGAACGTTAATTGATTCCAATCACCTCACAACAATCACTTTACTATTAAGCTCTACTAATCATTTTTACTTCATAATTTAACAAATCATTCATCATGACAACTCCAATCACAACTTTCACAACTGACAGTCAAATGCATAACAACATCATGGCAGCTGGTTCAAAGGATCGTCCACCAATGCTTGTAACGGGAAGATATGCTGAATGGCAATCACGTTTCTTAAGATACATTGATACAAGACCAAATGGTGATGCCTTGAGGAAATGTATTTTGGAAGGTCCATACTAACTTACTACTGTCACAATCCTAGCTGTACCTGCAACAGAGAATTCTCTAGCAGTTCCAAAACGAACAACAGTTGAAGAAAACTATTAACTATGTCTCCCTGAAAACAAAGCTCACTTATGAATACAGAAAAGGAAGCCAATCCTTTTGCTATTGACTGGAATTGGGATGAAATCTACTCAAATGTTGATTGCTTGCAAGACAGCTCCAGGAATGTGTTTTAGCTATTAAAAGGCTACAACAAAGGTGATCTTCAAACATTCAAGATGTCTAAGACTAATTTGATTTTGGGAATTTTGAAAATTCACTCTCAGATGGAGAGTCCTTAGAGTCTTATTACTCTAGATTTTAACAAGATGATGAATGAATTGATAAGAAACAACTTGACAGGTTGATACCGATGGCAACGTCAGTGTTCATTTTCTTCCAACAAACTTCAAACATGAATGGTCAAAGTTTGTGACAATTGTCAAGCAACAACACGACTTGGATACAGTCTCGTATCACAAGCTCATTGACGTTTTGAAACAGTATCAAAAGGAAGTTAATGAAATCCATGCTGATAGAATAGCCAAGAATGGTAACCCATTAGCACTTGTTGCTGCTACTTCACCATAATCCACTTCCTATATTTATCAAGCACCAAAATCTCACAAACCATATGCACCAACATCAAAAAATCATCTTCCACCAGATCTAATGCATCTACCAACTCAAAAAGAGATAGCCAAACCAATCACACCTCCATCTGAGTCAGCTTCTGAAGAAGACAGTGATCCTAAACAAGCTCAGAGAGATAAGGATATGCAGAAAAATTTGGCACTCATTGCAAAGTACTTCAAAAAGATCTACAAACCTACCAAAACAAACCTTAGAAATTCTTCAACTCCGAAACTAAGAATGTTCGATACTATCCAACGTACAGATGGACAATCAGACTGGACAATTTGGGAATCAGAGGACAGTGATAGTTGCTGGGGCTAGGGAGACTGTAGGAGTCTGTGGTGCAGAGACATAAGGATACAGTGTTTAAATTGCAAGGAATTTGGTCATTTTGCTATGGAATGCAAGAAACCAAAAAGGGTAAAAGACTCAACGTATCACAAGGAAAAGATGTTGCTATGCAAACAAGCTGAGAAAGGTGTTTCATTACAAGTAGAGCAAGCTGATTGGCTAGAGGACACGGATGAAGAGATTGATGAACAAGAATTGGAAGCACATTACAGTTTTATGGCAAAGATCCAAGAGGTTCCTAATGCAGACTTATGAACTGATACAGAGCCATTGAAACAGGTACAAAATGATGCTGAATATAATGTGTTGGCCAATGTGAGACAGCATTCTGAGCAACCTGAATCCACTAGTAACACATGTTTAGTGGAAAAGGATGATAGTAGTGTCACTCCTGATTCATCGAATATGTGTGATAATGATATTTAGACTGAACAAAATGCTGAAGATGAGCGTGTTGCGCCTTGTCTATTTAATTGCTAAATTTAAAAATTGATGTTTGATGAAAATAAAAAAGAATTCAAATTCAATTAAGAAAGCATAAGCATCACTTGCATTATACATTGAAAGAATGACAATCTATTCTTGCGGAGGGAAACTAGTAGAAAAACTTCAAGGGAGTCTAATAGTATTCGGGATAGTTGTTTAATTGCACTTCAAAATAAACAGACTGAGTTTGAGAGGTACAAGGCCTTAAATGACCGTACAGTTGACTATGACAAACTTGAACGTAGTTAAATGAAACTCTTGGACTATTAGTCAAAAAGGAGACTTGACAATAAAGATGGTTTAAAAGTTAAAACCTATGAAATTTCAGTTTGTCAAAGAGAAAGATGATGAGTTAGTCAAACATAGTCTTTTAACAAAGTTACGTTTTGAAGGTATTGTCAAAGAGAAAACAAAGGTTATAACGGATTTGAAATTTAAGGAAGAAAAAGACATTGACAAAATGATTTCAATGGAAAAGCAATTAAAGTTTTTGAATGAAATTGTTTACAGAATGAATCAATCAATTCAAACCATTCATATGTTAGCTCCCAAAGGCCCAACATTAAATGGTAGACCAACCTTTGCAAATCCAATGTACCTCAAAACGGCTTAATATAAAAAACCATGTTTGTATGAGATCCCAAATGACCAATCTGATCCTACAAACAGACTCGTCCCCAATAGGGAAGAGACTCTAACTCTTGAAAAATAGAGTCGATCAAAATTGAATAAAGACTTAGTGAGACCTTATGACTACATAAAGCTAAATAGTCTTTATGAAATTTTCAAACCAACGTCACATGAATATCATGAACAGTTGGCACATGCAAATGAAGTAAGGAAGAAAATGTGGAGAAAATCTTTTGTGAAATTTAAACCAAATATTTTCAAAAACATCGGTTTCTTACCTGTTTCAAAATCAATAAGTAAAAGTAGACAAGTGTACAATGTAATGACAAAAAACATAATATCATTTTGAGAAACTTGTTGATCAAGCTTGGGAAAAGCATTCTCATAATCATTTTCGTGCTCCAACTGCTCTTGATATGGAAGTGCTAATAAAAACATGTTTGATGCCTCTTGCCATAAAGACACAGAATGACAGTTTCACGTTTGTTCATGAACTTAAGTAAGAAATGCATGCTGATTTAACGTACGTTGAATCCCTTGAAAATGAAATTGACGAACTTGAATCTGATAAAGCAGAATTTTCAAACATGTATGATATACTTTTGCAAGAATGCGTGTCTAATAATGTTATGTGTTTTATTGCATTCGTTATCTGATTTAGATGCTCACTCTGAATTGCAATGCTTATATCTTCATAAAGTGAAAGAATGTGAATGTCTTGCACAAAAGCTTTCAAAACAAAACTGAATCTGTTAGTAAAGAAGTTTATACTGAGCTTTTACAAAGTTTTGCTAAATTAGAAAAACACTCGATTTCTCTTGAACTGGCTTTACAACAATGTCAAGAACAAATGAAAAATGACACAATTTGCAAAGAAAAAGTGTCAAATATATTTCAAAAAGAACGTGAACAATATTCAAAATACAAGATTTGAAAGCTTAAAATGTGCATAGACCAAGAACATTGTATAAGTGAGTTAAAGGAAATCATTCGAGAAATGCAAAGGAAAGTTGTGAAACTAAGTTTAATAAACCATTGTTGTTCGACAACCAAATGCCTCAAAGATTCCAAAACAATTCGTTGTAGACAAATATCGGCTACTTTTTTACAGTTCTATTGAGAGGAAAGTTTTTCACAAACAAAAGTCGGTTCCAACTAATGTGTCAGAGCAGTTTATCAAAAACCAGTCACTAATTGACTCATTTGACTCGACAGCAATGCAAGTGTAAGAATAAACAAAATGTGATTAACCAGATTTATCAATTGACACTAAGGAACACAAAACTAGAGCACCACAGTTGCCTCAGACTTCTAGGAATACTTCCTCACGTGTCTACCTCTACAGGAGTAATTCACAAAACTAATGTTAGCAGACCACAGCTTAGGAGCACTCAAATGAAAGATAAGGTCGTGTAAAACAAAGTAAAGTGAAGGGATAAGAAGACTGAAGTAGAAGACACCATAGGATTTCTAGTATTTTTATAAAACAACAAGGTCTGTAACTGTGTGAACTGATCTAATTTAAAATTCCAGATACTTCGATGTTAATGCTGTTTGTGTAGTGTGGAAAATGTGTGTTTAATTCGAATCATGATGCTTGTGTTTCTAAATTCTTGAATGACGTGAATGCTAGAACTAAGAAGCCTAAAGTAGTGCCTATTAGTACTAGAAAAACCAAAAGTCAAGCAAACAAATATGTTGCAACACCTCCTAAGAAAGCAGTTGCATCATAATCTACTATTCAGAAATCCAAGAGTTACTATAGGATGCTGTATGAGAAAACTAGTAAGGCATGGAAATGGTGGATAGAACAACAATGACCCATCAGGTTATAATGGGTCTAAGAACGAACATGAAATGGGTGCCTAGTTAGGAACGAGAAAAATTAATCGGAAAAAGTGAGTTAGTTTTGCTATAGACAATGCATCTAGGAAAACTAATGTCTTGAAACTCACAAATACTTTAGGATCCAATTTGTTAAATATTCCATCGTCCTTTAATTCTCTTGCAGATTGTTCAACTCATCCTATTCATTGTTGACTCTGGATGCACAAAGCACATGACGGGCAATCTAACACTGCTATGCAATTTTGTGAAAAATTATTGGTATGTTCGGTTTGGGCTATGATCAGTTTGCACCAATTCTCTGGTTATGGGAGATCGGTTCAAGGAAAATATCACGATCAACAGGGTTTAATTACGTCGAAGGCCTCAATCTAATCTCTTCTTGCTATAATCAATATAGATCACTTCTAATCCCGACACATGATGAAAACGGCATACCACTCATCAAGACTTTGAAACCTTTAATTCGACACCTTCACATCTTTGGTTGCACCTGTTACTTAACCAGAGATGGTGAAAATCTTGACAAGATGAAAGAAAAAGGGGATTCGTGCATTCTGGTGGGATACTTCACTCAGTCTAAGGGATATCATGTTTACAACAAGAGAACCTGATTGATAGTTGAATCCATACATATTAGATTTGATGAGATCAAAGAGATGTCTGAGACGTCTGTTGCTAATGACACTTCAGGCCTCGTTCACCAACCACAAAAGGCGTCAGATTATGAAAACTCTGGCCTCGTCCCCCAACTACAAAATGTTTCTCCTACAGCTGATACAACAAGTCTGTCACAACAAGAGTTGGATCTTCTTTTCGGTCCTTTGTACGATGAATTTTTCACTGCAGGTACTTCAAGGGTCATACAATTCTTCTTCTCCCACCGACAATTCTAAACAACAAGACACACCACCTACAACGAATATTCAATCTTCAACAGAACCAACAACTCCAAAAAATGTTAATGTTGGGGAAAACAACAATAATCAAGCAGAAGATGCACAGTTCCAACAAGATGAATTTATCAATCATTTCTGTACACCGGTACGAGAAATTGCTGAGTCTTCCTTAGGCAATATTGATAATTGAAATATACGTAACTTCTATCAACCACACGATTCTGAATACCGATGGACAAAAGATCACCCGCTAGAACAAGTTTGTGGAAATCCATCCAAGCCAGTGCAAACAAGATGACAACTGGCAACAGATCCTGAAATGTGTATGTTCGCACTCACCGTAAAGGACTGCGAACAAATAACCATTGAAGGAGCAATGCTGAATTCTGCATGGATAGAGCAATGCATGGAGGTGGCTTCATTTGGTTTTGACATAACTACAAGTCTGGGAACTCGTTGACAAACCCTTTGGCAAGAACGTAATCAAACTAAAGTGGTTATGGAAGAACAAAAAGGATGAAGACCAAATTGTAATTCACAATAAGGCACGACTTGTAGCTAAGGGTTATGCTTAGGAAGAAGGTATTGATTTCGAGGAATCGTTCGCTCTAGTTGCTCGCTTGAAAGTTGTTCGGATTTTCGTCACATATGCTGCACACAAGTATTTTCTAATTTATCAGATGGGCGTGAAAAAGGCATTTCTTAATGGTCCATTGAAGGAGAAGGTTTATGTTGCACAACCAGATGGGTTCGTTGATCATGATCATCCAGAGAAAGTTTATCGTCTAAGGAAAGCTCTATATGGACTGAAACAAGCTCCAAGAGCATGGTATGATGAACTCTTAAATTTCCTGATGTCCAAAGGCTTTACTAAAGGTACCACTAACCCTACTCTATTCACGATAAGATACGGGGAGGACATTCTGCTTGTGCAAAATTTACGTCGATGACATTATTTTTGGGTCTACAAACCCTAAATTTTCTAAACGATTTGAAAATTAATGCAATGGGGGAAATGAAATTCTTTTTAGGACTTCAGATCCACCAATCCCCAAGAGGTATCTTTATCAATCAGGCCAAGTACGCTTTAGAAATACTTAAAAAATGGTATGGAAAAATGTGATAACATTGGTACACCAATGGCTACCAAACCTAAATTAGATGCTGATTGAGTGGGAAAAACTGTAGGGACAAACTGAACTACCATAGTTATACGGGTCAATCATGATTGGACATCTAGTAGACCAGATATGTGCAAGCAGAGGTTTTATTAGTGCAAGGTTTCATGCAAGAACCTGAATGAAAAAACACTTCAAAGAGGTTAAAGGTCTTTCATATCTTAAGGGTACCCATTAACATGAGACTCTGGTATCCGAAGGATTCTGGCTTTGAACTAACAGCTTTTTCAGATGCCGACCATGCCGGATGTTTGTACCGCAAAAGCACCTTCTAGAGGAATTACATTTCCTAGGGATAAGTTAGTCAGGATGTGTCCAAAGAAGCAGGACTGTAATGCATGTCATTAGCAGAGGCGGTACGTGGCGTTATCTTGCAAGTTGTGCTCAAAGTTTATGTGGATGAAGTGAACACTAACTTAATGATTATGGCTTCAATACAATCAATTCACATTGTATTGCGACTCTCAGTCAGCCATAGCAATCTCATGCAACCCCGTGCAACACTCCCGTACCAAGCACATCCATACTCGATACCACTTTATCAAGGAACAGGTTGAGAAACCGGTATATTGAAATTGTACTTTGTCAGATCTGAAATACCAATAACTCGATATTGTTTACAAAAAAGCCTTACCCGAAGATAGGTTTCAGTATCTTGTCAGATGAATTGGTATGAGATGTTTGAATCTAGCAGAACTGGAGGTTCTGGCAAATGAATTTGCTTGATATATTCTTTAAACATCGACTTGTAAATATTTTTTAGAAAATCAAAATACAAAAAAATATAAAACATATAAAGACAAATACATAATATAAAATTTTAAAAAGAAAATACAAAATTAAAAAATCAAAAAATGTTTCACAAAAAGAATCTTCTCGGCATGTCTCTTGGAATCGATAACATTTACTTGCCTATAAATGTCGATTAACATTGACACGGGTGTGTAAATGAAGTTCGGGCAGGAGTTTCAAATGCTTTCAAAACATGTAATTTCTAATTTTTCTTCATGACTTATAATTGCTCTCAGATTGGCAACCTTTGACACGTAAAGGACAAAGTGAGTGTATAGTTTCAGTGCGCTTATTCTTAAAGTTAGGAGAGAAGTCTTCCAACATTTGTTTTTTTTCTTATAAATGTGGACACATTTTTTCAAGGAATGTCTCATGACGATTCATAATTCGTTCATAAATTGTGTGTCACCACTCCATCCTCAAAATAGTTTTTACAAGACAATTCTTCTACATTTGATGTCATTTTAAAATGAGTCAATGTTTGAGGGGGAGTTTTTTGAAAAAAAAGTTTAATGATTTTGGATACATCATAACATGACAATATTTATGTATTCAAAACATTATATAAAAGCTTAATACAATCAGTAATAATTAATGACTACTCATAGATGGTATGTTATATGATGATTTTTAGTGGTTGAGCACAATTTTTTAACAATATTCTTCTATGGACAATTCATAATCTTTCAAAAACTATGTGCTCAACAATGTATCCCTCCATTTTATATTCTTTTTAAACTTGGTATCATTTTTCTTTGGTGTCAAACATATGTAAAATTGAGGAGGAGCAAGTTAATGTTCTATATAATTCATGCTAAGTTAAACAGTTTTCTCTACAAGATTTTCATGACAAATTTTAATCACAATGTATTTCAAAACTAAGTGTATTAGGTATTTAAATAGGGAAGAAATGTAATTAAAATGTAATCACTTGAAAATAAGATGTGATCTAAAACGACTCAAATGCGGTTATTATTCTTAGGAAAAGTTTTATGGTTACGAGCTCATACCCAACAACATCTTAATTCACGACGATTCTGAAGTCATAAGGTGGTTAGGTTAGGTATTAGTCCTATGATCCAACAGAACCGGAGGGATCTACCTAAGGACACTCCATAGTTAGAAATAGCAGTCCTTAGGTATGATTGGAGATGAATGAGAAAACGGGAATAATGCCGACTAAGATTGAGCTAAAACAAATGGAACAATCACAACAAGGTGTTAGTAATGACGTCTTGGTAAGCATTGAGGGGTTGAAGAATGAAAAAGAAATGTATGGATAAAGGGTGAAAACAAAGCAGCCCTCCCTACACAACTTAGGCAGAAACCGGGTCAATACATAATCTATCGGTTTTTACAAAGATGAATTCTGATATTGAAGAATGACATCATGGGTACCCAGTTGATGCAATGCAAACCATACCAGCCATTCGATGTTTCTTTAATAGAAATTGTCATTATTGTTATCTCGAAAGTTGGGATTAAAAGTCTTGTTCTTTTGTGATGCTGTTGGATTAACTGATGCTCAATTTTATGTTAATAAGCTTAATGAAGTTAGTGGGGGGCTTTTGTGGGCGGGGCTCATGAACTTCAAAGAATATATACTAAGTCGTTATACTGTTCGGTACAATGTTAATGTGATAGTGAAAGTTACTACTGCTAGTGAAAGTTACTTATATGCTAGTACAAAAAACTGCTTGTAGTTATGCTGTGAAGAGTTACTTATGTTTTATTTTTTTTCTTTTTTTCTCAAGAAAATATTCTAAGCGTTAAGTACATGATAGTGTTTCAAGTTAGTACTGCTAGTGTAAGTTATTCTGTTTGTTAAGTACTGCTTTACTTGATATATATTAGTTATTTTATAGAAAATATTTTATTATACTTAGGAAAGATGTAAGCCGAGTAGGACTCTTGGTGTATAAAAGGAGGTCATAGGGCATAGAGATTGATGTACCAACACCAGAATCAAAACCAAAAAATCAATCTTAGTCGTATAATTCTTAGCTTCAAGGTATTTGTAACCCTAATACTTTAAGAGTATTCGTATTATTATCATTAAATATTTGATCTTGTTTGTTGAATTATATGTTCATAGAATTATTGTTTCATTGATAATTCTTCTCAATGTTAAAGATTAGATTACACATAATCTTTAATACATTCAAACAAAGTTTCTACTATAGTTGTGTTAGATTTATCTAATATACTAAACTTAAACAGCATTAAAGGAATTTTGATATACTTGAAGTTGGAATCAACAAGTGGTATCAGAGCTGTTGAGAAGCTTTAAAGTCGGAGAACCTGTGTTTATACGCAAGATCTTTTTCTAAAAGATAGGATCAAGACTTTGCACACATGGTGGCTGCATCTAAAGTTCTCATGCTCAAACCTGGTGAGTATGAGATCTGGAGGATGAGGATTGAACAATATATCTAGATGATAGACTATGCATTGTGGGAAGTCATAGAGAATGGTGCAACCTTGCCAAAAACAACAATTGTGGAAGGTGTTATGACAATGATGCCTATTACAACTGTTGAAGAAAAGGCTCAAAGAAGATTAGAGGTGAAAGCTAGAAGTACTTTAAATGATGAGCATTCCCTAATGAAATTAATTTAATAAGTATTAACTTATAAAGGTGACTAAAAAGTTGTTGGAAGCTGTTGAAAAGGAGATTTGTAGGAATGCAGCTACTAAAATGACTCAAAGGAATATTCTTAAGCATGCCAATATGCAACTTCACCGCTCAAAGGTTCAGAGATGCTTGATCAAAACTTTTGATAGCTTCAAAAGCTGTGTTAGATGGAGCTTTTGGATGAAAGGCTTTCACAAGTAGATGTTAATCATAAGTTATTAAGAAGTTTTGTCCCTGAATGGAACAACACATGCTGTTGGTGTGGAGGAAATAAGCTGATTTGGATACAATGATCTTGAATGATCTTACAAAAATCTCAAGTTGTATGAAACTAGGAAAGTTAAAGGGATGTCTAACCTCAAAGTTCAAGCACACAAAACAGGCTTATTGAGTCCTCTTCAAATAACTACCTAGCAGTTCTAATGAAGCAGTTAATACTGCTCATGGAGTTTCTACTGCTAGCACTTAAGTTAATGCTGCTAACTCTACAAATATTGATAACTTGAGTGATGCTGTTATTTGTGCATTCTTTGCTAGTCAACCAAATAGTCCTCAACTTATACATGAGGACTTGCAACAAATCCATCCAGATGACATGGAAGAGATGGATTTGAGATGGCAAATGGCCATGTTGACTATGAGAGCAAGAAGGTTTTTGAAGAATACAGGAAGAAAGATTACTGTTAATGGCAATGAGACTATTGGTTTTGATAAGTCCAAAGTGGAGTGCTACAACTGCCACAAGAGGGGATATTTTGCTAGGAAGTGTAGAGCTCCAAGAAATCAAGACAACAAGAACAAGGGAATAGTCAAGAAGGGTGTGTGTCGTGTTGCAAATCTATTCCACAGCTTGGTGGTCATGTGATGGTCTTGGTGAATATGACTGGAGTGATCAGGCAATTGAAAGGGCATAATTATGCCTCTCGTGCCTTTTTCTCATTTCAAGTCTGACTAAAAGTTATCAATGATTCTATTTGTTCAAAAACTTGTCTGGAAACTATTGAATCTCTTAAATCTCAAAATGATCAACTATTAAAAGATTTAAAAAAGTCTGAGTTAATGGTTCTAGGTTATAAGACAGGTTTAAAGTCAGTGGAAGAAAAACTTGAAGTTTATAAAGCATATGAGTCTATTTATTTACAAGATATTAAGGGTTTAAAATTTGAAATTCACATAGGAGAAATAACTATTAGAGAGCTTAAGAAAAAGCTTGACATAGTTCAAAAAGAAAAAGATGGTATTCAACTTAATGTAGATAAATTTGAACATGCATCTAAAAGTTTATACAAGCTCATAGAGTGTCAGATAGTTGACCGCTAAGAAAAGGTTTTGTATATAAAAATCTATAATGCAGTTCTACCTCCGCTAACGGAAATTTCATGCCTCAACACCTGGACTGTTTTTACTGGTTAGAGAGTTTGTTAATGGCATGTAGTTGAGAAACTATAATAGCTATGTTAGTGAAGTTTAGCCTAAGGTAGGTTAGGAGATGATGATCACCTAATTATTGAAAGAATGGTGTCAGTTAACAAGAGAGGATGTGATCAGCCTAAAAATTGAAAGAAACAGTTAGGCCTAGTATTGTTAAGAAAGAGTTTGTCAAATCTAAACAACAAAAAAAAACTGCTAAGAAACTGTTTAAACAGAAGTTGATCACACTTAGGCAAAAACACTCACAGTCTAAGAGGGAAATCAAGAAATTGGAACATCCCCCCCCCCCCCACCATTGATGTCTCAAAAACTAAGAAGCAATTTTGAGATGTTTAATAAGGCCTGCTATGTGTGTGGAAGCTTTGATCATTTACAAGTTGATTGCAATTACCATCAATACAGTTTCAAAATCACAAAGGATGGTAAAACCTGTTGGAATCATTTCGCCAAAGGGTGAATCCATCAAAACTTTGCAAAAAGACTCACCCCTGTGACTAAAAAGAACTTGTTCAAGAGCAGTACTTAATGAAGTCTGTTTTGTATTTAATTAATACTGCTAGATACAATATTTTAAAAAATAGCAGTATTGGTTGATATGTAGAAAGTTAAATGGTTTGCTCAACTCAAAAAAAACAATCAGTGATGATGCTAGGGGGCCAATGTCATATCTTTCTAAAATAGCACATTCAACTGTTAAGAGGCCCATTCATAATAACACAACATTTAAAGACAGTAATATTAAATCAAAAGGTTAATACTGTTAGGGGTAAAAATGTTAATACTGCTAGGCCAAAAGCAGTAGTTAATGCTGTTAAGGGAAATAATTTTAATGCTGTTAAGGCCTCAGCTTGTTAGGTTTGGAAACCAAAGCATAAAGTTTTAGACCATGTTTCTAAACACAACAGTGCATCAATCATCTTAAAAAGTTTGATTATATTGATGCACAAGGCAAATCCAAGTCAGTGATGGCTTGGGTCCCCAAAAGAAACTGATTTTCTTATCTAATGTGCAGGGCAATCCACAAATGGATTTACAGGATCAAGGAGTGATTGATAGTGGATGCTCAAGGCACATGACAGGGAACATGTCCTATCTTACATACTATGAAGAGATAGATGGAGGATATGTTGCTTTTGGAGGGAATCCCAAAGGAGGGAAAATCACAGGAAAATATACCATTAAAACTGGTAATCCAGATTTTGAAAATGTGTATTTTATGAGAGACTTAAAGTTTAATCTCTTTAGTGTCATACAAATGTGTGATAAAAAGAATAGTGTTCTTTTTAATGACACTGAATGTATTCTTTTATCTCCAAACTTTAAGTTAATTGATGAAAGTCAAGTTTTACTTAGAGTTCCTAGAAAGAACAATATGTATAGTGTTGATTTAAAGAACATAGTTCCTAAAGGAGGTTTAACTTGCCTTTTTGCAAAAGCCACATCTGATGAATCTAAACTTTGACATAGAAGGTTAGGTCACTTAAATTTTAAAACCATGAATAAATTGGTTAAGGGAAATCTTGTAAGAGGTTTACCTTCCAAACTTTTTGAAAATGATTAAACCTGTGTTGCTTGTCAAAAGGTAAAGCAGCACAGAGCCTCTTGTAAGTCCAAAACTGAGAACTCAATCAGTCTTCCTTTACATTTATTACATATGGACTTGTTTGGTCTAATATTTGTAAAAAGCCTTATGAAAAAAATGTATTGCCTAGTTGTCACAGACGATTTCCAGGTTGGTTCACCATGGGTTTTTCTTCTAGCTATAAGGATGAGACTTAGTGGCATTTCTTTTGTCCTTTATACTTGGATAGAAAATCTAGTAGATCAAAAGGTTAGGTGATTAGATGGGATAATTGGAACTATTCAAAAACAGAGAAATGAATCCGTTTTGTGAGATGAGGGTATTTTTGAGACAAATTTATGTGCTAGAACTCCTATACAAAAATGGAAGTTATGAGAGGGAGATATAGGGACATATTGAGATGCTAGGACTATGTTAGCTGATTCTAAGTTGCCAACTACTTTTTGGGCAGAAGCAGTTAATACTGCTTGCTATTTGCAGTTAAGCCTCATAACAAGACCCTATATAAACTTTTTCATGGTAGAACACCAACTTTAAGTTTTATGAGGACCATGTGGTGTTCCTTTTACCATTCTCTAATACTATTGATCCACTTAGGAAAATTTGATGGTATAGCTGATGAAGGTTTCGTGTTGGATGCCTCTTTAATAGTAAGCCTTTAGAGTATTCAATAGTAGAACAAGGATAGTGGAAGAAAACTTGCATATTATGTTTAGTGAGAGTACACCTAATGTCGTAGGTAGTAGACCAGATTGGCTATTTGATATTGATGCACTAACAAGAACAATGAATTATGAGCCAATTGTTGATAGGGTATACAGTCTTAATGGATTTTGCGGTACAAAGAAAGTAATAATGCAGGTCAAGCAGAAAGGAAGACAGATCTTGTCAAAGATTACATTTTGCTACCATTATATGAACTGCTGATCTACCATTTTACCAAGATCCAAAGAGTTCTCATGATGATGATATCCACACCTTTAAGTGATAATGGAAGAAGTTGATGATGATCCATAGAAAAGTTTATGAATGTTAATGATCAAGAGAAGAAGATAATGTTAACAGCACTAACAATGTTAATGCTGCTGGCACAAATGAAGTTAAATGTGTTGGTGGAAAAACAAGCATTGAACTTCCATTTGATCCAAAAATGCCTGCTTTGGAAGATTATAGCATATTTGAAGTCTCAGAGATTATAAAGATGATGGTGCAAAGGATGACATGACAATTTGGATACAATAATCAGTCAGTCCTATTCCAACTACAGAATGCATAAGATCATCCTATTGATCAAGTGAATGGAGATTTGCAATCAGCTACACTAACAAGAAAGATGTCAAAGAATTTGGAGGAACATGGGTTTGCTAGTACTATTCAACAAAGAACAAACCATAAAGACCTTTAAAACTTACTTGTTTGCTTGCTTTTTATCCACAAAGAAGAACCAAGAGGTAATTCAGGCATGGAAGGACATCCAAGCTAGATAGAGGCTATGCAGGGGAAGAGCTATCTACATTCAGTTACAGAAGTTAGACTTTAGTGGAATCTTTACATTAGAAAAAGGGATATAGCTCTAAATGGGTTTTTCAGGAATAAAAAGTAATGAAAGGGAATGTGATAAGAACTAAAGCAAGTTTGTTGGTCGAGGGTACACAAGAAGAGAAGGGATTGATATAATGAAGTCTTTGCCCTGTTGCAAGAATTGAAGCAATTAGGCTATTTTTTACTTATGCTTTATTTAAAGATTTTGGTGTGTATCAATAGATGTTTAAAAAAGTGTTTTTCTCTAATGGGATGAATAAGAAGAGGTGTATGTGTGTCAACCACCAGGATTTGAAGATCCAGACTTTCCTGATAGAGTATACAAGGTTGAAAAAGCACTGTATGGACTACATCAAGCTCTTAGAGCTTGGTATGAAACCTTGTCAACATATCTGTTAGACAATAGGTTTCAAAGAGGGAAAATTGACAAGACCTTATTCATCAAAAGGCACAAAGGTGATATTTTGTTGGTCCAAGTTTATGTGGATGATATCATCTTTGGTTTAACAAAGAAGAAGTTGTGCATTGCATTTAAGAAGTTGATGCATGAGAAATTTTAGATGAGTTCTATGGGAGAAATTACATTCTTTTTGGGATTACAAGTGCAACAGAAGAAGGATGACATATTTATTAGTCAAAATAAATATGTTGGTGAAATTTTAAAGAAATTTAGGTTTACAGAAGTCAAGACTGTAAGCACACCAATGGAAACTCAGAAGCCTTTGCTCAAGGATGAAGATGGCGAAGAAGTGGATGTTCATTTGTATAGGTCAATGATTGGTTCATTGATGTATCTTACATCTTCAAGATCTGATATTATGTTTGCAGTGTGTGTCAATCCAAAAGTATCACATCTTCATGCCGTAAAAAGGATTTTTAGGTACTTAAAAGGTTAACCTAAATTGGGCCTTTAGTATCCAAAAGATTCTCCTTTTGATTTGGTAGCATACACTGATAGTGATTATGCTGGAGCAAGCTTGGATAGGAAATCTACAACAGGAGGTTGTCAATTCCTTGGAAGTAGATTAATATCATGGCAGTGCAAGAAACAGATAGTGGTTACAAAATCCACAACAAAAGCTGAATATGTGGCTGCTTCAAGTTGCCGTGGACAAGTGCTTTGGATTCAGAATCAACTATTTGATTATGGGTACAATTTTATGCATACCAAGATCTTTATTGACAATAACAGTACTATTTGCATAATTAAAAATCCTGTTTTTCATTAAAAAAACAAAGCATATAGAGATTAGACACCATTTTATTAGAGATTGCAATGATAAGAAATTGATTCAAATGGTCAAAATCCATACTAACAAGAATGTTGTAGATTTGCTTACAAAAGCTTTTGATGTAAGTAGATTTCAATATTTGATTGCTAGCATTGGAATGCTAAATCCTTAAAAGTCTTTTATCTCTTCATGTTTTTGTAGAGTTTTGTATGAATTAGTACTGTTATTCATGTCATTAAAAGTTTCTGCTGTTAAGTATAATTAGTACTGCTAGTTATACTTAATACTGCTGAGTTTTTGCTGTTAGTTATACTTAATACTGCTGGTACAATTAACACTGTGATATTTGAGAAAATTGTTATGGCTTGTATTTTCTTGGTTTTTGAACTAACATTTTGCAGGAAAAGTAAAGAAAAGTGTTAAATTATGTGGAATAAAAACAAACAGAGTGATTTGGTAAGAAAAAGAATTGGTGTGAATAAAAATAGAAAGAGAGCTGTGTAAATTAAAAACAGACATAGTGATTTGGTGAGTTAAAGAATTGAGAGAAGTGGTGAGTTGAAAAACAGAAAGTGAGTTAAATATACAGAGTGTTTGGAATGGAATTGAAAATTAATGCTGTTAGGCATAAACTTACAACTGCTGGTGAAAGTTAATGCTGTTAGGCATAAATTTACTACTGTTGTTGAAAGTTAATGTTGTTAGGCATAAACTTACAACTGCTGGTAAAAGTTATTGCTGTTAGGCATAAACTTACTACTGCTGTTGAAAGTTAATGCTGCTAGGCGTAACATAGTAATGCCAGTAGAATGTTAATGTTGTTGAGGGTATTTTCATAAATACTTCGATTAAGGGTTTCATTCATTCATTTAATCGATTTCAATCTTTCAAATACTCTCTAATCACAAACCCTAACTCAATTTCATCATTTATTATCAAAACCCAACACAATGACGACCCTAAAGTTCGCTGATACTCATAATCTGGTCGCGTTTTTAGAAAAATCCACTAAAAGTGATGGGTTTGAGCAAATTGTGGATTTTTTGAATGCTCACACCATAAAATATGCATTAACCGTTAACCCCACTATAGTGTTAAATTGATGAGGACAAAGCGTTTAGAATGGAATTGGAATCAAAAGCTTGGTGACTCAAAGTAATGCAGCTAATAGATGGCATAACTAACTATTGTTGGTACTACTGCTAGGTTAAAGTTAATGTGTTGTTGAGGTACTTTCCATAAATACTATTGATTAAGGGTTCAATCGGCTCCTTTAGATCAATGTTCACTCTTTCATATACTCTTTTAACTACAAACCTAACTTATTTTAATCATCCCTTATCAAAACCCAACACAAATGGCAGAATCTAAAGTTTGCGGAACTAATAACATGGTCCCTTATTTATGTCTAAACCCACAGAAAGAGTATGGTTTGAACAAATATGTGGATTTTTAAATGCACACCCTATAAATTAATGCACTAACCGTTAACCCACAATATATATTTCTTGTATCGCACATTCTGCTACTGTCAAGGCCAAAACTATCAAATGGGCAAGTATATTGCATGCCCAATAGATGGCAAGAAGATAATCATACTTAATCTTAATTATTAGAAGAGATCTCAACTAGAAGATGCAGAACGGTGTTGATTGTCTACAAATTCTAACCATCTTTGAACAACTTTACACTATGGGGCTAACTTTCCTATAAGCCAATCTTATTCCTCACAATGGAAATTTTTGATTCAATACTATCTATAATGTCTAAGTTTCAAAGACGTACTGCATGGAATGAAGTTTAGTAAGTACTATGGCATCTGCAATTATCATGTTTGGATACAAATCTGAAGTTTAATTTTCAAAATACATTTTTGAAAGTATAGATTAAACATGATAATTTTCTGGCAAAGTTTTTGATGTATCCAAGTTATTATACAAGTGTTTTGGACCAACAACTTGATGGGCTGCCAACTCATAAGAGAATTTATATTGCACCCTCTCATACTAAAAAGATTTTTGGAAATATGAGAAGGGTAGGCAAAGGTTTTTCTGGTAGAGTTCCACCTTTACATTTCATACAAAAGTGTATAAAACCAATCAGAAGGGGTGAAGGTTCAGGCAAATCTAACTGATCACAAAACCAATAAGAATTGGGTGAAGATTCAGCAATTCCAATTGATCCCCATCACACACTCACCATTATTCAATCATCAACTCAATCTCAAAAGACACAAAAACCTAGGAAGCCTAAAAGAAAGGACACTCAGGTACCTCAGCCTAGTGATCCTAGTGAGAATGTTGCAGATGAGGTTGTACATAAGGAGTTGGGTGACAGTTTGGTAAGGGCTGCAACTACTGCTTCTAGCTTAGAAGCAGAGCAGGACAGTGGTAACATAACTAAGACCCGATCTAAGGCAACACCTAATGAATCTAGTTCCCAAGGAACTAATTCAGGTGGTGGTCCCGGGTGCCAAGAAACCATGGTGGATACTATTGCTCAAACTAGGTTTGAGAATGTATCTAAACATTCCAATGATTCACTGCTCGCAAGAGGTAACACACTTCGAAGTGATGAGGATAGACTTAAACTTGATGAATTGATGGCATTATGTACCACTTTACAAACCAGAGTTCTTGATTTAGAGAAGACAAAGACCACTCAACAGAATGAGATTGATAGTTTGAAAAGGAGGGTCAAGAAGCTTGAAAAGAAAAGAAGTTCAAGAACTTGTAAGCTAAAGAGATTATACAAAGTTAGTTTGAGTGCTAGGGTAGAATCCTTTGGTAATGAAGAAAGTTTGGGTGAGGATGCATCCAAACAGGGAAGGATTAATGCTATTGATGCAGATGAAGAAATTACCCTAGTTAGTGTTCAAGATGATGCTGAAAAAGAGATGTTTGATGTTGATGCTTTAAATGATGAGGAGGTGTTTATTGCAGGGCAAAATGAAAATGCTGTTGAAGAAGTAGTTGATGCTGCTCAAGTTAGTACTGCTGCAACAACTGTTACAATAACTACTAAAGAAACTACTTTGGCTCAAGCACTTGAAGCATTAAAAACTTCAAAACCCAAGGTGAAAGGGATTGTTTTTCAAGAACCAGGTAAATCTACAACAACAATAATTTCTTCACAACAATCACATGACAAGGGTAAATGAATAATGATAAAAGAAACTGTGAAACCTATGAAGAAGAAAGATCAAATCAGTTTTGATGAAGAAACTGCTTTAAAGTTACAAGCTGAATTTGATGAAGAAGAAAGACTTGCAAGAGAGAAAGCTGAAATAGAAAAAGAAGCCAATATTGCTTTGATTGAAGAATGGGATGATATTCAAGCAAAGATTGATGCTGATCATCAATTGGCTGAAAGATTGCAAGCACAAGAACAAGAAGAGTTGTCTGATGCAGAAAAGGCTACATTATTTCAACAACTCTTAGAGAAAAGAAGAAAGCATTTTGCAGCTAAAAGAGCAGAAGAGCAAAGAAACAAACCACCAACCCAAGCTCAACAAAGAAAAATCATGTGTACTTACCTGAAGAATATGGAAGGAAAGAAGCTCAAAGACTGTTGGGATTTCAGATTTGATAATTACAAAACCACATATGAAGAAAAGAAGAAAGATGAAACAACAAGGACTTAATGTGTAA
>BQNB010003136.1:7103-70869 GCA_026074375.1 Tanacetum coccineum | reverse complement strand
GTCGGGTTCAACGGGCTTGGACTGTAATCTAATATTGTCCGTGTTTCGGGCTCAAAGCCCAAGTTAAACCAAGCCTGACCCGTTTAGAAGCCCATACGCCTCTCTTAAGGCAAAAGGGTATAAATATCCCTTCACCACACTTGGTGAAGGGTGTTGGTTGCATATTCCTATAACTTGTAACTTCCTATTTTCTATCTAATCTCTTTGTTTCTCTCTCTACTTTCTCTCTCTAAGATTTCTTCTTATTTCTAGCATCTTGGTATAGATTATAGTTGTGTAATGGATTAAACTAGTGGGATAACATCATTGTCATCACTCGAAGTATCATCATTGTTGGAATCGGATAAAATCTTAGAATTATCATTCAAAGCTTCAAAAGTAGAAGAATAATCACAAACAGGCTCATCACACGTATCTTCGGAAATACCCTCGAACTCTCTTGGGATTGGGACAAGGATCTCAACACTTGACTTTATTACTTCGTCCGATTCTGTTGCCGGAATAGTGTCAAGATGCTCGTCCCCCATACTTAGAGAGTTATCGGGCTCCTCGATTGGTTCATCGGGTGTGATCGCTTTAGGCCTTCTCCATATAACAGTATACTCATCATCGTCATCATCGAAGTAGAAAAGCGGACGATTCCAGCTTGGACAATTAATATATTCTGAAAACTCTTCACTGATATTTCGCACATCTTCAAGGAGTTTACTCATCAATTCTTGAATATCCTCTTGTCGATATTGCTTGTCCATCAAAGCATCTTTAATTTCGCCAAAACTTTCCCAAGCTATCAATATAACCTTTGGTGTTACTCCAAAAGGTATACGACTAAACTTCCTTAAGAAGGTGCACACGTCCTTCAAAAAGTTGTCTCTAGCTTCTTCATCGTCAATCATAGAAGAATTCCAATATGGAATAGAACTTTGAGCTGTCGGCTTCTTCTTCTCTTGTTGAATTCCTTTAAGAATTTGCAAATCGTTTATAAGCTTAAGAAGCAATTCTTGTAAAACTTCAGGTTGATTCTGCTCTTCTTCCATAGCTTGCTTAATCTTAAGAAATCTCTCCTCGGCTAGCAATAAAGCCATGCACTTTTCATTAGGAGGTATATGATCATACTCCTTTAAAAAGGCTTGTATAGCTTCCATTAAGTCTTCTTGAGCTTGCAAAATTTCTTTATTCGTCTCTTGAGGAGGATAATTGACGGGAAACTGCGAGGGTTGAAAATGTCCAAACCAGAAGATTAGATGTATAAGAAATCTTGGTTCATTGGTAGACACTAAAAAGTCTCATAAAACCTCCCGCAAAGTTTTCACAACAAAGGTATTGTTGTGGAAAACTAGGTGAAGTTAGTGAAAAATTATTATCGAAGTTTTGATTGAAACACTGGTTCTGATTGTAGATAAACGGATCTTGTGTTGGACAATCGTAACCAAAATGAGCATCGTTTCCATATAACTCATAAATATTCGTCTCGTACCGGGGTTGTGGAGGGTAGTCGAACATAAGAAGAATTCAGAATTTGTATCCTCATTAAACAATGATAACAAATTCCTCCATAATCCATATTTTCCCACACCTTCGCAATTACATTCGACAAAACGAACTATCTAAAGGATCTCCACACCCGTAGCAACTTGGTTGGTAATATGATGACACGTCGAAGAATTAAATGATATAGATGATAAGAAGAAAGAATTAAATGGATAAGAGGATTAAGATGAATATTTTTAGCTTTTTCAAATAATACATAAAGAAAATAAAAATAAGAAAATATTTTTGTTTCACCGAATAATCAACAAACTTAAGGTAACTCCCTTAAGTGAAATTCACAAAAGAGGTGCGCCTTCTTCGTTAGTGACACAAACGGTAAAAAAATTTAATCTTTGGTTCGGGAACTTATTAATGGATAATACCTCAATTGAAGGTATTATTTGTTGGTGTTCTTTTACCAACTTTGTAAAATTTAAATATTCACAAATTAACGAGAAGAATCGGAAAATCCGGAAGAGCAAATATTTTTGTCTTTTTGTTTTTAAACTTTTATTATACTAAAAAGAAAAGAAAAAATATTTTTTTTACCTTTGATTATTTTTTAATTTTTTTATATTTTTAATTTTCTTAAAAGCGTAACTTTCGAAGACGAAAGGTTCTCCAAATCATGATCAACAAACTTCAAACGAAAGAATCTTAATCACAAATCCCCGGCAGCGGCGCCAAAAACTGATTCGTATAGTTTTATACACGTAATAATAAAATATAAAATAATATGAAAATTCCAAACAAGACCCTTGAGGACAAATGTCTTTAGAAAACATTCACACGATAATATATAATACTACGTATATTTACAGGGAAGTATGATTATCGGGTCGTATTCCTCGAAGATTTATGAAATTGAGACCACGTTTGTTGTTTGGACAATAATTTGAATTGATTCAAAGATGATTTGTTTCCTAAAATCCGAAAAGTGAGCAAATTAAAGGACAATTAAACCTAACTTTAATGACGGGAAATTAAACTTTAACTAAAAACGTAAAACGAGAACCCTAAACGGTGATTAAAAACCCTAAATTTCCAAAATTATACCTAAAATAAAATTCTCTCTTTTAATAGACTCTAATTGACTAAAAAGTAAGTTTAAAGAAAACTAAAACAAAAACGGAATTGAAATGAGCTTAAAAACACGAAAAACGTGAACGGAAACGAATCCCGTTCTTTAAAAAAATGAAATCTTGCAAATTTAACCCTACGGAAGTAAAACTAATTTTCCTAGAAACTATATGAATAAAGAAAATTTTCTAAAAAAGAATTATATTTTTTTGATTATTTTTCTATTTTTTATGATTTTTTAAAGTTTTTAATAAAAATAAATGTTTAAAAATACTAAACTAATTATAAAAATCCTGGAAAAATTACAAAAAATAGTTTGGACAAATAGGAATCTAGGAAAAATAAGCTTGGTTACACAGTTTATCGAATAAGCTGTGTAATAAGCTTAAACAACTTATTATACTAAATAGGCTAAAATGTATATAAAAGATAAATGATGCAAAAGAATACCGGATGAGCTATTGTAGCATATTGGTTAGTGTGTGTTGAGGGTGGGACGAGTGTGTGTGAAGGTTGAGGACACAGGTTCGAATCCTGCCTCAACCTTTTTGATTTTTTTTTAATTTTTGAAAACTTATAAAAACAAAGTTGTAGACAAGCTAAAAATAAGCACTTTTACTAAAAGAAATTATTTTTGAAAAGCCCTAAATAAGCTGTAAAACAGCTGAAAACATGACAGAACTACTTAACTATATTTTTGGTTTTTTAGAAAATTTAAGAACTTAAAAAAAATGAAATAAGCTAAAAACTATGATCAATAAGACACTAACTATTTAAGTTTACCCTAATAAGCTACTTATGAAAGAAATACGCATAAAGATATAAGCCATAAGCTGAAATTCAAATTAAACTTTAATGAATGCCTACAGATTTCAAAACAGACAGAGTGATAACTTTGAGCTTAATTTTAAGCTCAAAGACAGAACCTTGTGAAGATAAGATTAATTACTACTTAAAACCTAACCTAAAAGCTCAAAGAAAATTCATTTTGAAATACAAATAAGCAAAGAAAAAGCACTATGAAAAAGCTAATAGTTACTGACTTAGGTGCTTTTGGTTTAAATGAAAAAGATAAAATAAGCTAACTCTGACTTTAAAAAGCTAAGAACAAATTTAATCTATCCTAATGAGCTAGTCTAAGCAAAAATTAAGTTAAACCTACAAGCTATAAGCTACTATTCTCTAATAAGCACTTAATGAAAATTTTAGAACCAAACAGGCCCTTCAAGGACCTTTAAGCTTATTTTTCAATGAGCTATTGGATCCTTGTGGGAATCTGGCTTATGCAGGTGATTCGTTCAATATTATGAAAATATATAATATAGGCCCAAAAAACCAAAAATAAAAAAACCAAAACCCTTACCAAGGATTGGTTAAGAATTCACAAAATAAAATATATACGTAACCGGAAGTTTGATTTCCCGGGTCATTATGTCTCAACGAGGTGTGCAATTAAAAATCGAATAACAGATTGATAATTGATGTTTGAATATGACAAGGTTATGATTGGTTTTTCTGATTCTACAATTAAATATGCAAAAACGATTAAGAAAAACCTAAAAACGAAAGCTAAAATGATTTAAAACTAAAACGGGTACGACAAACGAGGGCCAAAAACCTAAATTACACAATTTTAACCCTAAAGTGATTTTTTTACTTTAAATGGGTTCTAAGTGACTAAAAACGAAGTTTAAAAAAAATTAGATCAAAAAGGGAGTTAGTTAAGACAAAAAACGAGTCAAAACAAAAACGGGAACGAATCCCGTTCTTTAAAAAGTGAAACTTTGCAAAAATGACCCTACAAGAAAACAAATATTTTTCCTAGAAACTATATGACAAATTTTTTTTTTTTAAAAGTTTATATTTTTTTGACTTTTATTTTATTTTTTATGATTTTTTAATTTTTTTTTAACTAAATAAATTATAAAAAAACTAAACGTTTATAAAAAATTCTAGAAAAATTACACAAAATAGCTAAAAGGTTAAGGGTCCTACGAAAATTAAAGTTGATCACTCAGCTTATTGCTATAAGCTGCAAATAAGCTAAACAGCTTAACAAGCAAATGGAGAAAAATGTGTATATAAGTTAACTGGCCCAAGGGTCTAACAGAAAAGACCCAAGGGCGCAACAGTAGTGTGTGTTGTGTATAAGGGGTTGAGGCTTGTTGAGGTCGGGGGTTCGAGCCCTGACTCACCCCTGACTTCCAAGCTTCCCCTTTTTATTTTATTTTTTTGAAAATTTTTCTTAACAAAGTTGTTAAGCACAAGAAATTAAGCACTTTTAATAACTATGACTTTTTACACAATTCACAAATAAGCTCGTAAATAAGCAAATGAAACAGATAGACTATGCTTAAATATGCACAAGGCACAAATGGGTTTTTCTTTTTAGCTTTTTAAGACTAAATAAGCTCATGTAGAAACAATGAGCTGAAAAAGGACATTAAGGCATACCAAATAAGCATTAGGGATAGCAAATTAAACAAACAAATAAGCTAAAAAAGAATTTAGACAGATTTAACTTTTTAAGAACTTAAGTTTAACTAAAACTTTCTATCAAGTCAGCTCTAATAAGCATTACAATCAAAAAGCTGAAAACATATGTATATATACCTAGACCTATTTAGCTCTATCGAACAATAATCAAGCAAAACCTAACAGCTATAAGCTCTAATAAACCATTAAACACTTAGGCAGAAAATGAGAGCTAAACAGACCAGATAGGCATATTTGGGCTTATTTTTAAGCATCTATATGGATTCTAATGGCCTAAGGGCTTATACCAGCTTATAGCCTATTCACCTAGATTCAAATAATTGCAAAGAAATTGGAGTTTGAAATAAGCTAGACTAATGAAAAAGGCAAAAGAAAAGGGGCTGAATCTCTCTGCTCCTAATGAGTGATGAATTCTAAAAAAAACAATGGCTATAAGCAGCCTTAATTTTTAGCTAGTAAAAAGACTCAAAGTGTAACTTAAGCAAAAACCGATAAAAATTGATAACTAAGGAGCTTATATGACAAAAATCAAACTTAAAAACTCATAAAACCTTATTAAAAAGGGCTGCTGAATTAAAGACTATTTAAGGACAGAAAAACTTAGGACATAAATCACATAGTGCACAATTTAAAAGAGGAAAACTTAAAGACTACAAAACCTACTGCATTTTACTCTAAAAGGGAGCATCAACTAGATCCTAAACAGACTTTTAAGTAATCATCAAAAACAAACAATTTGAAAAGACTTGGAAAGCTGAGATTTGGACTAATATTAGAAAACCACTTAAAGCTAGTTTTTAACTTAGGAAACTTATAAAAAGTGGTTAATACAACTTAAAATGGATTGTTAAAGCTGCTAAATTAACGCTGAACCCAATGAAAACCAGGATTTGACCCATTTTGGGGCCTAACCCAAACACCCCTTTAAAATTTCAAAATCTAAATTTTTAAGCTTGAAAGACTTAATAGAGCTTATGAACTGATAAAACAGATTAAGGATAAGCATAAAAGAGGGAAATGAGCAACAACTTAGAAGAAATAAGCACATACATATAAGAAAAGCTAATAAGCAGTTTAAACTGATATAGGGACAATTTTAACTAACACTTAGATTTACTAATCTTAATAACCTATAGTGCATATTTATGACATAATAACCTGGCAATGAACAAAATAAGCAAATGATAAACTCTAATAAGCAAATGAACAGTGAAATGGCTAAAATTGAGTAAAATTGTAACCTTGGTATTTATGCTTAAGGGTGAGATAATTCAAAAGCTCAAAAGAGCTTTCTAATCTAGGCAACCAATTCCAAATCAAAAAGCCCATTCCAGTTTTGGCTTTTGATAGCGGCCGCGCGATGCGGAGCTCAAAACATCTTAAAATAGAGAATAATAGTAACTTTGTTTTTAACAAAGAAATTGAAAAGAAACCTTGAAATTTATTAAACTTTGGGAAACAGATATACAACTGAGGATATGATTAAAACATTACAAACATAATTAAATTGAGAATTTCATAAGCTTAAAAAAACATAATTTCAAACTAAAAACTAGATGATTTCTTCAATGTGTGCTTCTTTTCTTTTATAGCTTCCAAGGTTGTGTTTGTTGTGCTTTCTTTGTGAGAGAAATCCAAGCTCGATCCTCACCCTTCATTCTTCTTGCTCCCCAATCCAAGCAATCTCAACCCTTTGTTTTTGTGCTCAACATGGGACTGCCAAAAACACAAATGTGGAAATAGGGGGGTTAGTGAGAGGGGTTTAAGGGTTTAATCCCCTGTTTTTATTGAAGGTTTGCAGGGAAAAGGATGGAGAAGGAGACCCGTGACTAAGTTGGGGGGGTTTGGGCTTTGGCGGGAAAGGGTTAGGGTTCCTGGGTTTGATTTTGGGGCAGGGTATGGGTTTGGTGAAAGGGCAATAAAGGTCCCTCATCTTATATGGTTTAGTTTCAACATGAGTCCTTGTGGTGATTAAGGTTAAGGGATGTGGCAAATTCACCCCCCCATTGTGTTATAAGTGTTTGCAGTACACGTCCCTAGGGACTAACGGACACAGTTAAGTGTTTGGGCTGGTTTGGTATTTGCCGGGTTTTAATATAAAATAAAGGGAAATGGCTTGATAAGCATTTGGGCTTTTTTGTATTATCCAAGGCATAGTAAAAAAGTGGGTAGTGGGCTGATCTCACGGCCTACTATGTGGTACGGTGGCCACTTTGTGATATTTTTGGTTTTTCGGGTTCGGTTTTCGATACTCTTTCCAACGCCATATCCCGGGGTTGACTTTGACTTCGTTTTGTCTTCATTAAATGCCCAAACTTTGTTGAGTCGATCCGGTAATTTCCGTTTGAGCTTCGTTTTCAATCCTTTTGTACCCTTGGCCTCAGTTTTTCGTGCTCTTTCCAAATCCATGTTCGGTTTTGTCCGGTTTGGCTTCGTTTTTTGTCTTTTAGTGAATATCCGGTACCTGCACAGTACAAACACAAAAACAAGCATATTTATTGTAATTTATGTGCGTTTTTGGTTGTTTAGGGTCGATTTTGAAAGTAAAAGGTATGTGTAATTACACACATACCAAAATCCCCCATACTAAGATATTGTCGTGTCCTCACGCAATGTTATGAAGTAAACACTTAAGAAAACCAAGAATCTCAACCCCCCTCGATTAATAACCTCGAAAAGTAGCTGAGTGTTCGTCAAGGGGAACTAAAGAATCAATTGCTTCGACAAGTCCCGTTTTCACCATTTTTATATTTACACTAACTATCCCCTCAATATTTTTTAGTATTTTCCTTTACTCACTAACAGTTTGACTTTCCTTTATTTTTATCAACACTGGGGATTCATAGATGAGAAGGCGTCATCAAATAATCTATGGATGTCCCTTGCTAACGATAAATTCATCGTCCCAGATTTTTCACTAGTCCTAAGCTAAGCGTAAAAACGAAATCACCGTTAAGTACAAGTAAAGATGCTAACACTACTTATAACTATGACTTGTTAACTTTTTGCTCCCGACAATTATTCAATTAGAGTGGTTGTGCTTAATTTTAAGTTAAATTTAGATCGACAGTTTTAGAAAGTAGTATAGTTTATGTTGCAAAACGAATTATCTGAAGAAATCTGGGAAAAGACTAATCACCCACCAACCAGCTATTCTCGAGAGATCCCAGCCGAGTTGACTTAGTTAATCAGGTTGAGACCCACAGAAAATGTTCACAAGTAATACGGGGATACCTACCCCTTTTAGGCCGAATTTCTTTAGATATACACAAAATTAAAACAATACTAACTCAAAGCAACGCAAACCATCAAAAAATAACGATCTCATTGGTGCGTTATTCCATGTAGCGACCTTTCTTCTCGAAACGTCCCAACCTCATCAGCTAAGTGCCCAGGTTTTTGACACCTCACGGAGAATACTTAATCGAAATAATCTATCGACGGAAACTAACAACTTTTGAAGTCTTAAAGCAAGTTATTCTTGGTTCAAAATTATACTTGAGTTTAGAAAAAGAAATCTTAACCATTAAATTATCCTTATTAGTCATTTATTGCTATATACTATACTACCGTCATCATTTACATGACTACAACACGTCATCGGCCACGAGCCTCCGACAAAGTATGACTTAGTCTGAGACGAGGTTTCTTATTGAATAACATTACGAATGCACTTTGGCATTTATTATCTCACTATAGGCCTTGTTTTGAAGACTGCAACATCGGTTGTGAGCCGGCAAGATGCAGTAAACCTTTATCAGCACCACAGTAATACTTCATCACTTATTATTTTTTTTTTACATTTTTATAATAGCCGGGGAGAGAGTAGGATGTCTAAATAGAGAAAATTTCGTTTTTAGAAACTCAAGTATAAAGCTGAACTAAGATGAATATTTTCGTTTCCGAAAGAGCTTCTTTTAGAAAACGTCCGGTTTAAAGTTAAAGCAAAATTAAGCACGATATTAGTCAGGTTAAGAGCTTCTGGGAGAAAAAGTGACAAGTTACACTTATAAGCTTTTAAGATTTCCAAATAATCCTTGTTTAGCATCCTACTTGTAAATAACACTATCATTTCTCGTTCTTCGCAAATTTAAAATCCCTAATAAAAGGATCCGCGAATGCTTAGCCTAATAAACTTTCGTTTATTAAATGGTTAAGGGACAAAGCTAGGGCTCAACACGCCCGATCGAGTCAAAATTTATTCTCATTCTACCCATTGGGAAAGTCAAAACTGTGACAAAACACTTATTTTATTTTTGAAAATTTTTAAATTTTTTCATTTTTTTTTTGGTATTTTTGCAAAAATTTTGGTGGTAAAAACGGGATTACGTGACAACAACGGCTGCAGGCAACAATCAAATCGAAGATCCCCCCCCCCCATACTAGAACTAAACATCGTCCTCGATGTTTTAAAAGGGGTACCTACGTAAATCTAAGGCCGTTTATTAAGTGTGCCAAAAGAAAAACGTTAGTCGATAAGATTAGGATATCGGATTCCCAAAATGAAGCTGAGGATGTGAAGCTCGAGTGAAGGACAAAACCGAGAGTCTTCACAATCCGGGAAATCCTGGACAATAAACCACAAAACATACAAACACGAATAATGAAAGAGGCGAGCCTCATCACAACACAAAACACTTATTAGCATAAAGAAAGAAGATAGACTGGATAAGCATGGGTTGCCACCCACGAAGCGCCTTGTTTTTGTTAACCGAGTCACAAGCTCGACTCGACCCCGAATTCATTGGTCCATGGGGAAGCAAGTGGAAGATAAGATCTCCATCGGACTTTCATTCAAGTGGTTTTGATAAACATTGAATTTCATGAAAGTTCCACTCTGATAAGATACATTCGGCATAAAAGAATGATAAATTAAGATGCCGGGATCAAAAATGGTATCTTCATTCCCGGTGGAGAGAAGATATGGAGGGACAACGGGATACGTGAGAAAAGCAAGAAAGATCCATACAACATAAGTGAAGAGAGAAGATTGGTCATCCTCTAATGGTACATTCACATTAGTCGATCGAAAGAACACATTCTACGCATCCCGAGGTCAAATCTCCCAGATCGGGCTCAATCTTAAATTTGAAACATTCACGATTCGAAGAGACTTGAATGTGAGCGAGTTCATCGTGAACCTCCTCATGATAAGGTCACTCCTAATCGGCAGGAAGGAAACTGATCAACACTCGAACAGATCAAAGATAAACGAGTTTATAACGAAAAATTCAACATGGAGTAGTGTACTGAACGCCCACTAATCTTTTCTTTAAATGATCGTTATCAAACTAGAAAGCTTTATAATCAGGAAGAGATAACTCAGAATAGTTAGTGGAGACGCCACTATATACTAAACCTCTAGATTAAAGCGAAAAGTTTCAGATTCGGGAATAGAATTATCAAAGGTGTTAGTCTCCTCCAAGAAAGGATTAGAAAATGTGGAGGTAGACTTGATCACAACATCGAAAGATGGAGTAGGATTGTTTCTTAATGCATCGATCTTAGCAATAAGAAGATTAACATTCAACAATTTTTCACGAAGGGTATCGTCTTTGATTGTTAAAAGAATATCATCATCAATCCTTTCAACTTCTGGGTTAACAATCTCCACCACCTCTAAGCTGATGATCTCAACATCGGGAGGTGATGCATCGACATAATCAATATCCTCATCGTAGGGAGAATCGTCATCACTTGAAGAATTAATCACATTGGAATGACAACACTCTCAAATGTTCATTGAGGGCATTAAGAGGGTGGTATTTTCACAAAGATGCAACATCACACATATGTCAGGAATACCTCGGAACTCACTTGGGATTGGACAAGGTCCTCAACACTAGACTTTATTACTTCGTCCGATTCTGTTGCTGGAATAGTGTCAAGATGCTCGTCCCCCATACTTAGAGAGTTATCGGGTTCCTCGATTGGTAAAACGGGTATGATTGCAATGGTGTCGTCTTCGTCATCATCATAGCAAATGGGAATCTTCCAATATCGATCTTTAGCCACTTGCTCTTCCGCAATTCACTTTTTTCTTCCTTCTTTAGCATATATTGACCAACCAATCACGTAAGGTTTGTCCATTTGTCCATAAAGCGCTTAATTTGAAGAATTGAGAAGGTCATTTTGAGAATTGAAGATTGGATGATTGACGGTATATTGCGGGGGTTGAAATTGGTCAAAACCGTCAGAATTAGGATCATAGCAAGATGTTTGCTCATGATAATAGTCTTCATTCATCGGTTGACACTGAAAAGTTTCATGAGGCCCCCGTAAATTTTTTCACAACAAAGATATTGTGTGGAAAACTCCGTGAAGTTTTGTGGAAAATAAACAAAGTTTTGAATGAAACACGGTCCTGATTATATACAAAACGGGAACTTGAGGGTGGACAATCGTAACCGTAATGAGAAACGTATACACCACTATATCTCAACAATGTATGGGTACGTAGTGGGTTGTGGAGAATGGTTAGCAACACTTGGAGAATCGTTAGAAGAGTACGGAGTTGAAAAATTGATTGGTGTTCCATTTCTAATAGTACAATAAAAACAAACTCCATTGTATTTCATTACAACCACATGTTTGCATGTACCAAAAAAGTTTTGTTGTTTGCAAACTTTGCAAATTTTGATAGTGTAGAACTCATTAGGTCTATGATTTATAGCATGGTTCCGGATTAGTGATAATCGGAATTTGCGTTGGACAATTATAGCCAATATGAGTACCTTTCCCACAAAACTTACAAGTGCATCATCGACAAAAGATATCGTCAAACGAATCACCGCACTCGTAACAACAATGATCAATGTGTGGAGGACTTTGTGGATTGCCGGGGTCCTGTTTTACAACGAATGGCTCTTGAGGAGCATTAACAACGTTGGTATTATCATCGGATGACTCGAAAGTATCTTGAAGGTCTTGGAAAATTCCATTTTCAACACAATATGTAAACAAATCTTCCTTAAATTTCTTCCTTAAAAGAGCACATCCACTACATTGCGAACCATCAACCAGGGTTCCACACCTTGCACAAGATACTCGGAAGGGTCGATGAAGACGAGTCGGTAGATCTCAAATATCTTGTCTAGCGGCTATGGCGCCTCTTTAATAAAACAACAATATTCGTCTGGAGGTGACAAAGCTCCACACAACGAGCATTCTTTAATCGTTTTAAAGCGATTCAAACGATAATCGAATGACGTCATAAGAATTAAACATGAAGATGGATAAGAAAAGAATTAAATGATACGAAGAAAAAGAAGATTATTTTTGGTTTTTCCATTAATTCACAATCTATTTTAACGGACAAAATGATAAGACAACTTAAACCTAATAATCAGCAAGCTTCACGGTAGCTCTTCGAAAGAAAAACTCACAAAGGAGCGGAGGAGAGGGATAGCGCGAAGCTTATTTCTCCTTTCGGGTTGTAGTTCGTTGGAACAACCCTCCTTATACCCCTCTTATAGTTTGTTTAACTTTCAAAGGTGAGCCGTACCTCGCAAGTGACACAAAAGGCAAGTTTTTAAATCTTTTGTTCGAGTTGGGAACCAACAAGTTCACCGGAAGTTATTATGATAATACCTCAGTTGAGAATATTATATTTTGGTATTTTACCAATTTGTGAATTTTATTTTCTTTTTTTTATGGACAATGTTTTTATATTTTTGGTTTTTTCTTTGGTTTTTATCTGATAATTATACTAAAAAAAAGAAAATGAAAAATATTTTTGTACTTTTTATGTTTTTATAAAATAAAATATTCACAATTTCAAAAACAATTGATCAAACGTAACGATAATCGGCTTCACAGCCTCCCCGGCAGCGGCGCCAAAAATTGATTGGTGAAATTCACACCATATATATATAATATATAATAAAATATAAAATATATATATAAGTCTAAAAATCAACAAGAGCAATGATACCGAGAAGTAGTATAGAATGTTCCCGGGTCGTTTATCCCCAACGAGGCTGGAATGGACAATCGATACAATCGAAGATTTGAGTTTGAAGGAAGGAATTGATTTGAGAAGTTGAAAAAGTCAAATTATATAACAACAAACAAAAACGTTTAAGAAAAACCTAGAAATTACGAAATTAAACTAGAAAACGAGAGCACGAATCCCGAACAAAGGTATAAAAATTAACACTATGAAGGAGAAAAAGTGCAGAAATTTACACAAATTAAAAACCCCAAATTTTATCTAATGGTTAAAGCTTAATTAAACTAATTAAAACTAAACCTAACTAATAATTAAACTAAAATGAACAAGGACTAACAATGGACTAACGACAGGGACTATTTGTGACAAAAGACCAAAATAAATTCTTTTTTTCCTACCCTGAACCCCAATCCCGATTTTAGTCCAAGTCCCCAAAAGTGCTAATTTTAAAAAGTCGTTTTTTTAGCAAAAAACGAAAAACACGAAAGTTGTTTCACAACATGATTTTTTAAGCAAACTTAATAAAGACACTGCGAAAACAATCATTTAATAAGCTCCAAAAGCCAATTTATAGCTGCGATTGCAGCAAGATTCTTAAATTTTTGGTTTTTGGTATTTTGGACACTTACAACGCAAATAAGCTCAATTCAAAAAGGAGAGATGTTTTGGAAAGCTTATATGTTGCTTATAATCTGCTTCAAAAGCGCGCGGCTTTCAACCAAACACCAACTTAACTAACTCAATTTGCATCAAAAAGTAGTAACTCTAACTTTTCTTAAATAAGGCCGAATTCAAAATAACTAAATTCACCAATAAAAGCCAAACTGAAAAGTGGGCTTTAGAAATAATCTCACTAATGAGTCCCTAATATTAAGCCCCACTTATTCACTTTTAATAAATAAGCCCACTGAAATAAGCACAATAAGCACAAATGATACACTGCTATTTTTTTGGATATTAAGAAAATAAGCACTTTAGACCTAAAATAAGCTACGAAATAGAAGCTTAAAAACTTTAAACAAACCTCAAACAGATTTAGTTCACCCTCCAATGAGCTTATGCTCAAAAAATCATAACCTAAAACCTAATCTAACTATCCTAAAAGTGAGATCAAAAATTCGGTGAAACTTACCCGGTCTACTTCACTAATGCGCGTGTTCTAGTTACCCGCTAGCTTTAAAAGTTTAGTACCTGCTAGATAAAAGTTAGTACCTAGCTAGTTCTAAAAACCACTTAAAGTTTTCAAAGTCATATATATTCAAGCTGATTGGATCCTAATTTGTTAACAACAGATTATCAAATGACAAAATAAGGTACTTATGAACAGATTTCAATCAGTGATAAGCACTTAAATAAGCTAAATTAATCTAACAGTATTAACTACACATGCTACCAGTACTAACTAGGAAAGTTGTACAAATCATTTTTGAACTAAAATCTAAGCAGGATAAGTACTAAACAACATAATAAAGCATAAATAAGCAAATATAAGTAACAAATAAGCTCTATAAGTAGTTCTACAATAAGTAAGAAAATCGAGAAAAAGAGAGACTTACAACACCCTTGCTTAAACAGGGCTGCTTAAGCTTTTACAAGCTGATCTACAAGCTCTAGCTTGTCAAAGACAAGCTAGTAATGTCCATAAGCCCATCCAGAACTGGCTTATCATCCATAAAATAAGCTGTGGTGTATTTGAGAGTGATTTTTGTTATTTTCTCTTAACTACTTATCTTTTTTTTTCTTTTACTAAACAAAAACAGCTTATAAACAAGCTCCTTTGAAAGCTTTTCAAATGCAATTAGGCACTAGTTAGCAAGTGAGAACTTGGAATTTAAAAATTGGATTTTAACATAAAATCTCAACACTTTATTAAACTTGGAAATTAGTACAAAGCTGAAAGAAAAAGTACAAATAGCTGTAAATGACTGAAAATTAAGCTAAGATTTTCTAAGATATTAAAAACTAACTAACTAACTTGGGTTACAATGGCCCTATTTATACTAAGGTCTTGGTTTCTTGGACTCTCTTCTCTTCTTTCTTCTGTGTTTTCTTTTGTTAGAGACAAAAAACCTAGTGTGTTTGTAGTCGTGTGAGGTGATTTTAAAACAATTCCCAGCTTCATTTCTTTTGTGCTCTTTTAGAGTCAATCACATCCCATCAGAAAATAATGGGAATGGGAGGATTGCCAACCAAATAATAGCATGGCACTTATACAGCTGGGGGGGGGGGGGAAAGAGGAGTGGTTGAAATGATTTATCTAGGGTGTTGAGTGGTTTTGCAGGGAGAAGGTATGGGAAGACATCCCTACTCTGTACCTGGGTTTTGTTTGGGCGGGAAAGATGGAGTTTGGGGAGGTTGGCAGCTTTGGCCCCTCATTTCTTATAACAAACTTCGCCCGGTTTGCAATTTCGACCCTTGTCTTTTTCTTTTGTAATACAACTTGAGGTTTGGCAATTTCTTAAAAAGCCCCCTTAATATGATTTTCTTTCATTTGGTTGACTTTCTGACTTTGTGATGACTTACTTTGGCTTTCGGATTTACTTGCTTTTTCCATCCGTGCTTATTTGGAACGTTTTGGCTTTTTATTTTTTTGAATATACCTTTCCTCTGCACAATCAAATGCAAAACATACAAATACAATGTATTTTGGTATTTTTTTATTAGTAAAGTCATTTAAAGGAAGAAGTCGTTTTTAATGGAACATGGTATGTGTATTTCATGCACGAACCAAAATTTAACCTATACCCCATAAACTAATGTATGCCGTGTCCTCCACCTCAATGTTATGAGGTAAAAACACTCAAGAAACCAAGAATCCATAATCCCCCTCGAACTAATAACCCCCCAATCCCTCGAAAAGTACTAATGTTTCGTCAAGGAGAACTTAAAGAATCAATAGCTTCGATAAGTCCCGTTTTCACCCATATTCCCCCACCATTTTTTATATGTACCCTAACTAATCCCTAATATTTTTTGATTAATTATCCTATCTTTTTCTTTTCTTAACTAAATTAACAACTACCTGTTTGACTTCCTTTAATTTAAATTTTATCAACATTGGGATCATAGAATAGAAGCGCCCATAGAATAATCTACAGTATGTCCTGACAATAAATTCAACGTCCCCAAAGATTTTTTTATTTCACCACTATTTCCAAACCAAGCAATTAAACCCAGATCATTTGTCTATAAAAAGACTAAATTTTAAGCACTCATGACTTTAATGACTTATAACTTTAACCCCCCAATATAAACGATATATGATTTTAAAAATGTGTTGTAAAGACTCATTTCAACATGCAACCATGATGATCAACTTATTTCCATAGTCGTAATTCAAAATGAAGAAATCATGACTCAAAAGCAACAACATATTAGGTCCTTGTACTGGCTTGTAACATGATTTAAAGAGCGAAATTTTAACTGTAGAACTTTTTGCAACATCTTCATCATCATAAGTTCTTAACGCTAGGAATGCGTTGCTTAGTTTGAACACCTACCTAGGCCTTGCTCCCTAGTAGGATATCACAACCAACGACCAGTGTTCTTAGTTTGAAAACCTACCTCCGTTCTAAGCGTAAGTGAGGAAATCACATCAACAACCTTCTTCCTAAATAGGCTAAGGATAGGAGTCCTTAGTTTGAACCCCCACCCAGACCTCAGGCATCCTTGGTGAGAATATCACAACACAACAAAATCCCTAGAAGTAAAAGATTCTAGTTTGAACCAGCCACATCTCGTGGTTAGAGCGGGGTGGATACACACAGAGCACACAACTTTTACTTGCTCCATATAATCAAATGTATGCTTCATTGGCCATAATTTTTTCAATATTCATGCATTTTGGCATTCATATTTCAACTCATGCTTCTATTGGCATTTAATTAAACTTTTTAAAAATTACTAAGACAACAGAAAAAACTTCGTCGCTTTAAAGATAATGGTTACAAATTTGAAGCTTTTTTCGAAAAACAAATGATTTGACTCTTAGGAAGATTGATTGAAAAGAGCACTATGATTAGGTGGATTAGAACAATTGGGAAAAAAGCCACAAGACTACTCATATCAGTTTTTCATATAAGTTTTTAGAAAGAATCTTGCTCACACAATAAACTTATATTTAACTCTATCACTTTCTTGTTCAACACCAATTTATGAAAATTCATAAGCCATAGAATTCGTGAAAAGCTAAATACCTACAAGCCGGTAATTTTGAGGAACTAGCTAGGAGGCTCAACAACGCCCGAGATCGAGTCAAAAATAATTCTCCATCTATCAAACCCATTAGGAATATCGAAACTCTTGTGACAAAACACTTATTTTATTTTTGAAAATTTTTAAATTTTTTTTCATTATTTTTGGTATTTTTTTGCAAAAAATAATATTGGTGGTAAAAAAAAAAAAAAAAGCGGGATTACATGACAACAATGGCGTGCAAACAGCAGGCAACATCAAATCGAAAAGATAATCCCCACCCCATACTAGAACTAAACAATCGTCCTCGATGTTTGAAATATAACGTCCATTCAACGTAACTCTAATAAATCTAAGGCTTTTATGAAGTGTGCCGTGAGGGGGTAGGTGCATGACCCCGCCAAACCGCGAGCAAGCCGGTGACCTCCCCGCGCAGTCCGAAAGCCCCACGCACCTGCGCGCCGTCCGTATTGATCATAGACCGTGAAAGCCCCCTCCCGCTTCGCAAGAAAGTATGGGTAATCCGATATGAGTAACACACCTTGCATAAAACTCAAAAGCACACTCTAGTCAAAAACAAAGATCCAGGATACCCCCCATACACCACCTAATATAACTGGTGCCACCCTCGCCCCATATTTCCCCTGAACCTTATCCACCAATACCCCACCCATTCCATCCCCTAATCTATCCTCCCTATATTGTTTTAAATCCTGCACTACCATAACCTCCACTATTTAATGAAATGAGCTTCTCCTTGCCCCCTCCTGCCTCCTAATGGATCCTGATTTATATTGGATAGGTAATGGTACCTGGTCCATATTCCGGTCATATTTAACCGGTAAACCGTCCCACACGCCTCCTAAAACTCGGCCCACGCACGAACCCTCAACCTCCAACCCGCCATCCTAACTACCCCTCCTAAAGCAACAAATTTTTCATCCTATCCTCAAATCCCACCCCTTTTCCTCCTCTCGACCTCACTAAATACAATCCCATTTCCTTGCACGTCCACCTCTCCAGTCAGCTTTTTTTCGTCTACTATCCCGCCTAACACCTATTTAGTCACACCAACCCGATGTATGGGATGCTGCTGTGTTCCCCCCCCCCCCCCCCCCCCCCCGCACCCCCCGCCCCCCTCCCCCCCCCCCTCAGAAAAGTCCTGTCCGGGGCGCCACATAAACCAGAAATAGCGCCACGCCACGGTAATCCTGTCAATACTATACCTCATTTAGAGAGAGATTTTTACCCCCCACAATTACGCATCTTCGGACCCCTTCGCCTCCGTTCACCACCCCAACCGGTGTCGTGCACCCTTGCTGTCCCCAGCACCGCTCACCCCCCATATCCACTCCCCCACAACCCCCCGGGCTGCGTTACTCTTACTCATGCTTATTAATCCAAACCGCTTACCCGCTCCCCCGCTAACGTTATGAACTAGATTTTCAGACTCATGCCCCTGAGGCCCGCTACACACCACATGCCACCAACTCAGTGTCTTTCCCCTCCAAATCCACCACATACCTCCCCAACCACACCACCCCTAACACCCCCCCCGTCTTTGCCCCCACCTCTCGCCCTCCTCCTACCCACCTATCTACTAGCACTCCGTTAGGATCCTCGCTTAATCTATTGTTTTTTGTTGAATTTTCACTCACTCTCGTCACCTTAAACCGCTATCTCGGTTTCCTTATACTTATGCTTTCCCTACCTCATCCTTCGCAACAAACTTACCACGTTCCCCAAACCACGCTAATTTCACGAAGCTCCGTAGAATACGTGTCGGTTATGTCAAATCCCTGCTGTAAAACACCGTGCCATAGAACCCAAATTGACAACCGACCATTCAACAACTAAACAGAAAAGCTCTGGACTACTCTCAGGTGGGTTGCCACGGGGAAGGATGTAGGTCCTTTAACGCTTGGTGTATGCGATAAACTGATTGTTGTCATCAAGGAACACGACCACACGTTTCTAAACACAACCACACACTACCGCAGCCTTTGAAATCCGTAGATTAGACATAGATATTCCTGCTCGCTCAAACATCTTCTCCTCAATACTCAATCCATATCCCCTCCAAATTCTCCTATGCTCACACCCTTCTTTCCAATTTTTCACCACACTTCGACCCAATCTGACGACGGTTAAAATATACATTCCCCGCGAAGCCCGGTGACTTTATGACATTGCTAGTACCACAAACCCGTCGGAGCCTCCTGGAGAGCTCGACCCTTCTCGAGCATTGTCGTACTTGTCTCCAAATATACTACCATTGCGCCTGCTGGTCATAAGACGCTTACAGAAGATGGGGGAGAATGAAGTGGGAATAGCGGGATTTATTTTGGTTTGATTGAAATTGAAAACCAACACAAGTAAAAGAATATGGAAATAGAAATTGAAACCTCTAAACAGAACAAACGTGTTTTTTTAGCCCTCCTCAAAATATTTGAATTCTTTGCGTTTGGGTTTAGGCTTATTTAATAGTTGCCTCAATTTCGTATGGATTTTTTATCACGTTTGCTTTTGCAACGGTTATAAATTTTCGTAATTTATATTATTTTTTTTAAGTGTATTGCAAATATAATAATACCGCTCAATTAAGAAGGTTTTTTATTTGAGAGAGATTGAGAAGGTTTTCAAAAATAATAGATTTTAACTTTTGATTCAAGTTTTTCTTCCAAGCGTAAAACTCATTTTAAGTGCTATATAATCCAAAATTCGTAAAAAAAAAAATTTGAATCAAATGTAAAAAAATCACTCGATATTTGGCATATATTACAATACTGAATCTTCTGATACAAATATAGGAATCATAACCGATATACTTCGATTTCAGCCATAGATATTGAGAATCAAATTTGTGATTTATAGATTCGATTCACAATTAAATTATTTTACCTTTTGTGAATCAATTCAAAAAAATATGAATTAATTAGCTCAAACACGAAGATTTCCACCATCTCTCAAAATAAAAACATTCTCAATGAAACCGGATCCATTGCATATATACCTACTAAAACTTCAATATTTGCATATATACCTAAAGTATGCTTAACTTGCATTGTACATCGTGCATTGAAAACTTGTGTTGTTGATATATATGCAAATATGTGGAAACTATAAGGGGGTTGAATAGTTTACACGTTTGTTTTAAACGTTTAAAATTTTACTTTAAAAAAATGTAAAATAAAGATCCGAGATTATATGTTCAATCAAAGTCACAATAGTTAACCAAGAGCAAAAACTATCTAAACGAAAACTAAAAAAACAATAATGATAAATGTAATAAGGACAAGGAAATAAGCAACCAAACCAGCACACCGAGATTTTATAGTGGTTCGGCTACGAAGCACCTCTTCGCCCTACTCCACTCCCCGAGTATCCTACTCGAGATTTCACTATGTCAACAAGCTCCCTTTAGGCGGAGAAAATCGTTTACACATCGCTTACGTTATTTTCCGACACTAAGCTAAATGTCGAGTCCTAATCTTAGCTAGAACCAATCTACCACTTCACAAGATATACACACTCACAAGATCTACACTATCGGATCTACACAATATTCGAATCACACAAATACACAAGATAAATACAATAGAGTTTTGGTACTTAGAAGAAAGGAGGATAGATCACTAATTAACAATTCATTTCTGACTAATAACGAGTGTTCTTCTCTTGCACTTGAATGAGAGGGAAGAGATGAGAAGAAGAGATTAGATCACTTGAAACAAGATCTAAGTATGTTAGTGATCAAGAGTTTTAGTGAGAGAAAGAAGGTATAGAGAGAGAAAGAAAAGACTAAAAAATTTCGTGCAAAGAGGAATGATTTTCTACTGGGAATGGAGCAGTATTTATAGGCAGGGAATCACAACGGCTCTCTAGGGGCGGTCCCTTATATATAAGGGCGGCGCCTCCTAGACGTTCCGCTCCATTTTTTGTCTTTTGTGGGGAATGTGTATCTGGTGTAGAAAGCAAACCGTTTTTTGGGGGGGAAATTTGAATTGTCAAATTTTTAGTTTTTAATAAAACTTTTATTTTTTAATTAGAAATATTTTTGTAAAAGTATTTTTGAAAAAATACATTTGAAAATAATTAAAAGTGGGTATTAAGAGAAAAAAAGATTTCTGATCACTAATCATGCTTAATTAATTTGTTTGTCCATACCTTAAGTGATCACTACTCTTAGAAATGAACTTTTTACATTTATAATAATTTGGTAACGTTTATTTTTCTTGTAAACGTTTTTTTTTTTTTTTTACATTTTTTTGGGTTATTATACAAAACGTTGAGAGGTGCGAAAAATAATAATAAAAAACGTTTTTTAGACATTATTTGTATTAACAATCTCCCCCCTTTTTTTGAAGATGACAAAAAATAAACTCATTTTAAATAAAATTAAAGAGTCAAATTATTAAATTAGTTTATGTTCGCATTTCTCCCCCCTTTTTGTCGTAATCCAAAAAGAATGATCGTCGAGTTGTTTGAAGGAAGGAAAGAAATCGACATATCAAGACTCCCCCTTGATTTAATGCTCCCCCCTTGTTCGGGGCACGCAAAGGATCGTATCTTACAAAAATGTGTTTTGCTACAAAACAAAGTTAGAAGTACAAGTGCAAGACAAATATCTTTCAAGTTAACACATTATATTTAAATTAACAAAAGAAGAGTTTCATTCAACCAACAAGAAACTCATACAATAGCACATCCAACTAATACATTTATTATAAAATTTAGAAACTAATATCTAAATAAAGAGCTAAGGACAAAATTCATACAACATTTGTATGAAATCATTACAATAGAAAGTATATAATCATAAAGACCATGAAAAAGGTCATAGATCTACTACTATAGTTGTTCTTGAGAAGGTAGAAAATGTCGTATTAAAAAGATGAAAGAACAATTATTTAGGGAAGATTAATTCTGTAGGAAAGATAAAATAAAGAGGGAATAAGAAAGGGGTTGGTGAAACCATGATGGATTGTTGGTTTGGTGTCTGGCAACGGTAATATGTGATGGGCCAGATGATAATTGAGAAAAGTGACATGAAATTGCTATCGTTTTCATTAAAAGAATTGGAATTTAGGTGTCAGCAAAACATGCTAACAAAGATCAAAACTTAAGTCATTTCAACTGGATCATAATAAGTGGAGGGATGAATTTTGTGTTGGGGTGGTGAAGGTAGTGCATTAAAGTAGGTAATGGATTGATTATTGTGTGAATCAAGAATGGTAGAAATGGTAGTGGAGTTGGATATTGCATTATGATCTCTTAAGGGATAGTAAGAATGGTGTAGTGAATGATATTGAAAGTAAACTCTTGGAGGAAGAGGAGGCGAGTCATATTGGGAAAGGAGGTGATGATTTTTGGAGTGTGATGATTTTGGCGTTACCATACTTAGTCTAACCGACATCTTTGGTTTTTCTATAGAGCTTGGGAATGGTGGTTTAGAGCAAGACATATTTAAAATATTAAAAACTGAATTGCATTAATTAAAGAAACTGATTACATTACTTAAAAAAAGGAAAAATTACATTTAAGAAAAATACGAATTTAAGCTAGACTAAAAATTACTAAAAACCTAGATGACGTGTGTGTGAGAAGTGAGGTCTTATTTATAGGCTGTCTTGGATCCTTCTAGCCTCTTGCCTTGCTTTCCAACCTTTTTAATCCTGGCCAATCATTTCTTCAATCATTTGAGCATCAATTATGGCCGTTTGATCAAATTGTAGACACCTGAGGATTGCCAGCATGTCATTCTTTGATGTGACATTTATGCTTCTTTTGTGAGTGATTTAGTACAAAAACCCATATGAATTTGTGCTTCTTTCATAGTCGCGTGTGCTCTATACTTGAAAGAGGGCTAATGGCTCTCTTGATTTGACCTTAATGACCCTGCCATTGTACTTGAGCTTCCTTGAATTGACTAATGCACCCTTTAATTTTGATTTGCCCTTTGTTTTACCATGTGAGGTGAAAGGGGGACGATGAGTGAATAGTAAAAGTGATTGGCGCCCAATTTTCGATAGTTAAAACTGTTGGACTTTGGGGAGTTTGCATACTTGGTCCTTCTCTTTCTTTCCTTTCTTTTTAGTTATAAATAACTTTCGAGAAATGCAAGATTGGCCCTTGTGGTTTCATAAAAGGACATAGGCTAGGGTTTTGAGCTTTGTTGACTTTTATTGACCATCTTTGACTGACTTTTGATTGGATTTGACTGAAGCTTGATATTTCTAGCTTCGGCTTTGGATCTTTGGCTTCTTTTTGTACTTTTCTGATTCTCGTGTCCGTGCTTGCCCGTTTTTTTGACTCTTTTCTTGATTTTTGATTTATCCGTACCTGCACACACAAAACACAAATACAAGCATATTTTTGCCATTTTTGGTCTGTTTTGGGTTCAATTAGGTTATTTTTAGGTATAAATGGATATGTGTATTCTACACTTATCACTAGTTCAAGAGAGACGGACATGACATGTTTGAATAACCTACTCAAGAGCATACCATAAGGTAAGAGTTCCTTTGGTTTGAATCGAGTCTTTTCCATTCTTTTGAGAATGAAGAATGCTAGGTTATAAAGAGTGGATATCTCAATGCAATAAAGCATGTGACAAAGACAAGCAGAGACATGATCCTTATGTCCTCCTAGACAAATGGTGTTTTCACGAATAATATCAACCCAAGATTTTATATGAGTTTAAATCTCTCGGGTTAAAATTTCGTTTTCACCTACGACAACCGTTTTCTTATTTTTGGTACGAGTCTCTTGACCTTGTTGAGGAACTTGAATAAGAGACTTAATGACTCTTGGAGACGGAGGTTTGGTTTTATAAAGACCTCTACTTGGAACATTTACTGACAAATGGTCAAGAGACCACATTTCGGTGTTAGAGGCTTGACCTTTGAATGAGATTTTTAAAATTTGACCAAATTCCTCAAAAGTGAGGGAGAATGACTTATTTTGAATGATGAAGTTGACAACAAATTGACCCTTGGGATTATAGGTAAAAGTGAGTTGACAATAAAACTCGAGAACAAAGCGAGGTACAATTTGTTCGTTAATGTCTAGCAAACAATCAAAGCTAGTTGACTCAAACTTAGCACGAATATGACTCATATTTTCAAAGTTTTGACTTACAACCCTTCCCTCATGAAAATACCGTTTTTCAAGATTTGCCATTATGTTTAGCAAGGGTTGATTAAATTCATTTGATATTATGGGTATGTAGTTTCGTATCTTTTGATGATCAAGACTGGTAGCTCAAGGCATTGTTACCTAGAAAAAGAATGAAATTACATTTTATTACTTTTTCACATGTAATATGTCATGAGCATTGTTTTTAGTGTGTGCCTAAATGTAACAAATGTGGAGTAATGATTAACTCGACCTAAATATAAAATCCTAAGAGTTAACCCAAATGCTCCTTAATTTGATTTTGTTTATCTAAACAAGTTGAAAAATATATATGAATTATGTATCTCAAAATTTGTTCATGAGATCACTATGTATGTATTTGAAAACATTTTTATCAGAAAGAATTTTTCTCACGTATTAAATAATTATACTCCCAACACTTCCCTTTGGGGACTCAAATGATGCATACTGTCTAATGACGAGATGTCTTTTCCACCATGTGATTGAAATAGTGCACCCGAAAGATTCAAAAAAGCTAACCAATGAAGCTAACCACATAAGACAATGAATCTAACCTCAAAAGAAGCGCCATGGACCACCTATCAAGTATACATCTACTTTTTCCCCTATGCTGGTTTCGACACGTCGGAATTAGCAAAACCTTGTACGCACACATACTCGAGAACATGTTTGAAGAATCAATATATCTTAGATCTATTCTGTGAGAATCAACTTCAAGGTCTTTAAAACTATGTAATTATGTCCAAACATTCCTTAGTCTTTTACAAACTATGAGGTGTTGGCAATATTAGTGTATGCAGTTTTAAGAGCCTATACTCTCTAGGTCTCATATTTCAAATAAGTTCCTAAATTTTGAAACAAATGACATCTAAAACTCTTGAAGTTAATAAAAATTAACTCCCCTTAAAAATGTTATCCGTCATAATTCAAAACTTTATTTGTTTATTATGTGACATATTTTAAAAGACATTCTGAAAAAGATTATTGATGGACACTTTTCCTCCTCAAATAATGACGCGTTTTCTATTTTAAAGAGTATTGTCATTATTTAAGTGGTCGAATGTCTTTGAAATCTTTTTGGATTACTGAGACACTGGTTCATTATGAAAACATCGTTTTACAATAATATAAGATTTCTCTTATTTGGACACATAGCGCACCTGGCACGTACATTATTATATATAGGAAGCAAGCGGTTGTGTTGCCAAAGTAACACAAACCCTTTGCAGGTCATAAAGTAGACCAATGCCCGAGAATAAATTCCCGTGAGAGAGACAAGTTTTCTTTTTGAAATACTTGCCTTTAAGATTATGACCGGGTTGTTATCTGAAATAATAGCAAGCCATCTGTTATGTTTTGAAAATATTTGGAACTTCTGCTCGAACTTCATTTACAGCCTCGTATTATTATTGAATGACATTTCTAAGACCGTAAATATTATCGATTTTCAAAAGACATGCCATTATTACCTCTTTTTTTATATTTTCTCATTTTTTTAAAAAATTTCTTTGGTTTTATATATTTTATATTTTTGTATTTTGTTTTTATATAAAAATTTTGAAAAAATGAAAAATCTTTTTGGTTTTTATGGTTTTAATATATATACATATGATACAGGATATGTGAATAGGTACCACCACTATTCATCAACTTCATCTGCCAATTGTTTCAGAGTCTCCGGCGTAAAACTCCGCATTCTCAGCTTGTTGATAAGAAATTCTATTCTTTCTCTGCCAAGAGCTTTAGTGAAGATGCCTGCCAGTTGATACTCCGTATTGACAAAGTAAAGTTTGATCACACCATTCTAAACATGCTCCTTGATAAAGTGAAATCTAATGTCTATATGCTTTGATCTGGAATGTTGAACGTTGTTGCAGCATAAGGCAATAGCACTTTTGTTATCACAGTACAATGGAATTTTACTGAATCCAAGTCCATAGTCGGTAAGCTGTGATCTCATCCAAAGGACTTGAGCACAACAGCCGGACAAAGCAATGTACTCAGCTTCTGTACTGGATATCACATCGCTTTTCTGCCTTTTTGACGACCAGCTAACAAGTCTATCTCTAAGAACTACATACTACCAGATGTGCTACGGCGTGTATCTTGACAACCAGCATGATCCGCATCTGCAAATGCTATTAGAGTAATCAAAGAATCCTTCGGATACCATAGTCCCTGATTAACGGTTTTTCTTAAATATCAAAAGATCCTTTTGACCGCATGTAAGTGCTTTTCGCTAGGCCGAGCCTGATACCGGGCACACATGCATATAGAAAATTATAGGTTAGGTCTAATGGCTGTGAGATAAAGGAGGGTGCCTATCATATCATGATAGTGTGACGGATCATTGCTATTACTTTACTCTTATCATTATCCAGTGTGGGATTTCTCACATGGAAGTATTCCACTGGGTACAAGAGTCAAAACGTAAATTCTTTTAAAGATTCAGGGAATTTTTGAATGTTAATAAAGATGCCTCTAGGACTTTGAGAAATCTGTAGTCCTAAGAAAAATGATATTTTGCCCATCATTGACATCTTAAATTTTGAACACGTTATTTTAGCAAATAGGTCACAAAGTTCAGGTGTAGATGCAGCAAAGATAATATCATCAACATATATTTGTACCAGAAGTAATTCCTTGTCTTCCCTATAGATGAACAGAGTAGGATCCATTGAGCCTTTAGAGAAGTCTTGGGATATTAGGAATGAAGACAACATATCATACCACGCGCGTGGAGCTTGTTTCAACCCATAAAGAGCTTTCTTCATCTTGTACACGTGATTTGGGTTATCTGGATCTACAAACCCGTTCGGTTGGCTAACATAAACTTCTTCCCGCAGATTACCATTCAGAAACGCAGTCTTCACATCCATTTGGTAGACGACCATGTTCATGTGAGCAGCAAACGCGAGAAAAATCCTTATAGCCTCTAATCTTGCAACCGGAGCAAAAGACTCTTCAAAATCAATTCCCTCTTCTTGGCGGTAACCACGAGCCACTAATCGAGCTTTATTCTTTAGAATACCTCCCAGTTCATCTAGCTTCACTTTGTAGATCCACTTCAAAGTAATAACCATAACTTTATTTGGTCAGGATACGAGCTCCCATACTCCAAGAAGTTCGAACTCGTTGAGCTCTTCTTGCATTGCTTCGATCCAGCAGAATTGAGTCAAAGCATCTTTGTACGTCTTGGGTTCAACAGCAATGAGGAAAGCATCATAGTAACAGAAAAGAGCTTGCTCATGTAATTGTAGTCTTGTGGAAACTGGTCTAGTGAGTTCACCGATTATATTTTCAAGTGGATGATCCTTAGTCCATTTACTATTGTGTTCAGAAATTTGGTAATCGGGATGCACAATTGTATAAATAACATCTGTTAATAAAGATTGATCAGAAGGAACTTCTGGAATTGGAATACCAAAGAACGGATCGTTATTCATGCGTGCAATATCTAAGTCATGAGTGTCTTCTTCAACATCGTTAGGAATGATAGGATATTGAGTTTCGGGTGTTGTTTGAGAGTTACTAGGTGATGGTGCATCTTGGTCAACTGTTGTTGAGGAAGGTGAACCAGTTGATGCAGCGGGTTCTGGAGCAACTACGTCAGCAATTGGAGCAATTACTTTAGGGGCTGGGTGATCAACACTTGGTAAAGGAGTGAGTAATTCATCAAACAGAGGTTGAAACAAAATATCCCAATCAGTTCTTGAAGGTGGTACAAATGGTGTTGAAGGAGGAGGGTTTGGCACGAGTCCGAACTAATTGTTGCAGGAGTCATTTCAATAAGTGCGTGCTTGAACAAAAAAAAAAAAAAAAAACAAAAAAAAAAAAACCACCAACAAACAAAAAAAAATGTTGTGTTCAGAAGCCATTGCAGTCAGCTCATCAAAATCTACATGAATTGTTTCAATGATTCGTATGGTACGTCGGTTGTAAATTCAAAATGCTTTCTTTGTGGGTGCATACCAATGAAAATACCAATATCAGCTTTCGATTGTAACTTCCCCAAGTTCTCACTATCATTTGTCGGATAGCAGAGTGCACCAAATACATGAAAAATGATAAATCTGGAGTTGTCATGTTAAAAGCTATATGGTATTGTTCACTGACAAAGACGTATAATGGAACGATTTTGGGTGTAACATGCGGTAGCAACTGCTTTTGCCCATAAGAATAACAGAGCTTTTGACTCTAAATCAACATTATGCGGGTAGCTTTAATTAGCGTACGATTACGTCTTTCAATGACACCATTTTGCTGTGGAGAGCGAGCAACAGATGTTTCATGAGAGATTCCAACCTTCTCATAATATTCACGCAAAGTTTGATTAACAAATTTAGTTCCATTATCTGTTCTGATTCGTCGGACAGGTACTTTAAGCCGCACTTGGATCATCTTGAGAAAATTTATTATGAAATCTGGAGCTTCATCTTTTTTACTTAAGAACATTAACCGATGTGACATCGAGTGTATTAAATCGACAATGACCAGGATGTACTTCTTTCCATTAACACTTGTGACACGCATTAGTCCACAAAGATCCATGTGTAAAAGATAGAGTTTTTCTTGGTTGGTGTCTTTAGATTTAGGTTTGTGGGGTTTCTTCTTGCTTTTACCCATTGCACAAGCAGAACACAGATGGTCCTTTTCAAATTTAAGCTTAGGGAGACCTCGAACAAGACCGTGTCTAGCTAAATGGTTGATTGCACCAAAGTTCAGATGAGACAGACGTCGGTGCCATAGCCAGGATTTAGTTTTTGATGCCTTTAACAAGAGACATATAGGAAAGGACGCCATCATATCTCCAAGAGACAAAGTATACAGATTGTTGCTTTAAGATCCAGTCAATAGATCAACACCTTCAAGATTATGAATGAAGTAGGTGTGTTGATGAAAAGCAACTTCAAGGTTCGAATCATAGAATTTCCTAACGGCGAATAAGTTGTGTCCAAGTCCTTCCACATATTAAACTCTTAAAATCGTAACATTCCCAATCTGATAATCACCATAACCCAATACCTTTGCCACGTGATCATTTCTGAATTTGACTGTACCCAAAAATATATTGATGAAATTGGTAAGCTAAGAGCGATCTTCGGTCATATGCTTGGAGCAGCTAGAGTCCAAATATCAGAGAACAATTTGGACAACCTGCATTCATCAAGAGAGGAAGATGGAACATCAGAAACTATGGATCCCCAAGATTTACTGGGTTCCTTTTTGTTAGCAGATACAGATTTAAGAACCTTAGATTTATTAACATGAACATTAGTTTTAGATTTCCTAGGTTTCCGTGAGTAAACCAATGTTACGACAGGTTTAGGTGTTTCATTATCTAGAGCAGTTGGTTTCTTAAAGGGCACTTCAGTAGTTGTGGTAATCCTAGTTAAAGGGTACGCATTTCCTATTATAGTGAAGGTCCGACCAGTAGGTCTTCAAATATATCCAATATTTGTGACACATTTAATGTTGTTTCAAACTTTTCTCTTGAAACTTTCTTAATAGATTTAAGATTTTACAGGAGTATTTCACATTATTGATTTTTCAAAAAAATCACCCCATAAAAAGAAACACTCAATTAATGATTATCAGAAGCATGCAACCTTAACTTTACACATTTAAGTTCAAAATTCGCATTACGCTTGGATGCTGCACATTAGCAGTTACTTTAGGGGCAACAAACACAGTCTTTATTTTTCAACTAGATTAACTTTTACTAGGGTGGCTTCTACTTCTATTCTTCTGAGTAATACTTGGTGTTTGCTAAATCTTATCTATGGTTCATTGTATTGCTGAAGGCTGTGATCGCTAGCACTAGTAGTGATGTTTTACTCATGTTGAATACAAAACATAGGTTTGTTAGAAACTAGATTTGATGTAGAGGCTGATTTTGTGATTGTGTTTCCCAAGGATGTGATGGGCTCAGTAAATCTAACTCTTTTGTCCTTGTTCTTTGGGGTCATAGCCACTAATTTTTCACTTGTATTATTGAAGATAGGACAGGTTTGTCCAAATATTATAAGCAACTCCTGAATTTGTTTGGTATACTTACAAGCAGAGTCTAAGGAAGTATTTAAGGGATTTTGTGATTTTCCTTGTTCCACTATTTCCCTAAGAATCACAGCTTCTTCCTGAGTGTGCTTAATGTAATCATAGTGAGCTGACCTATTGTTCAATAATCTAGGATTCAAATATTCTACATCAATCTTAAGCATCTCTGATTAATAGTGTATTTCGTAACAGCATTAACAGCTAGAGCTTTTCCTTTAAGTTTCCTTAAATTATCTTTGAGAGCTGTAATTATCAAAACTTTTTCCTGAAGACTAGCATTTAAATCAGAGATTTCCACAGACTTTAGTTTGACTTAATTAATTAAATCATCACATTGTTCTTTTAATTGAATACGTGCTGGTTTAATTGAGTCATAAAGTTGCTTATAGGTCTATTTCAAATGCTCATTATCAGCAATAAGCTTTGACACCCTATGATCCAATTCAATATTTATTATCTCAATCTCTTCCTTCCCTTTCTTTTTGGGGAAAACTTTAAAAAAATATTCCTTTTTCATTCATATTTTCAACTTAGAGATTTAATTCTCTCTTTCAACTTTTTTATGACCGTGTCTTTCTCTTGGGACTGAGCTTTCAATTCATTTAATTCAAACAATTGATCAAAACTTGGAGCACTTTGATTTGAAAAAGAATTGTCCCTTTGAAAAATTTCCTGATTAAGTTGAGTATCAACTTCTAAAGAGATGCAATGTTTTTCAAGAGTGGTATAACTTTTGAACAATTTATCGTAAATCTCTTTTTCAATGAAATCCTTTTGAAGCTCAGTCTCAAGTTTGAGACACTTTTCACATTCATGCACATTCTCATAAGCATTATCCACAGAAGAATTCACAATTATGTTCACTATATCTTTGCTAATGACTTGTTCCAAGAGTCGTTCATTTTCGTTCAAAACTTGATTCATTTTAACTTCAAATGTTTTTTACTCTAAACGATGTTGTTCCATAGCCTGTTCCATTTGATGAAAGACATTTTGGACTTCAGAAAGTTCATCAATCAAATATTGATCGAATGTATTAAATAAGTCCTTCAGAGCTTTTACAAATGGAATTATTTCATCCCTAAAACAAGCTTTTATGTTCGAACCCCCACGAGCCCTCAGTGATAGTTGTGGTTGTGGTTCTTTCTTTGACAACCATGTTAAAACCAGCAAGATGGTATTTAGTTTCTTCAAACTCGTATTAACATGCTGACTTTTAGAAGTTCTTTTTGGACCTCCACTTAGGTGGGTTCTATCTAGATAGAGTGGGTTCTGGAGATTCACAGAATTATGGCCAAAAAGGCTTGTTCAGCAGATAATTCAGTTTGTGGAACAAATCGTTTTACAAAATCTTGAGAAAGTTGATTAAGGACAGCATAATCGACTAGTGTAGTATTAACTTTCTTTTCTAACATCATAAGATCTTTTGTTTTAAAAGTATTTTTAAACGACTCTCTTATGTAAGCACTAGGGTCTCTTTAAAGTCAGGAATCACAATTGCACTCGTATTCTTGATTACATTGCCATCATAAAGCTTTGGTTCCAACTGTCGAGCTTTCTTCTGATAGAAAGGATTTTGAAAACCTAGAGCTTGTTTGGTGGTGTGATCATAGAAAAAATAAGGTTTCATCAACATGTGAACAGTTTGTGCGGATTGATCTCTTTTAAAAACTATATTATCTAGCTGTTTGATCCGCTTTTCTAAAGTAATTTCCCTATTAATGTTTCTAGATTCTTCTTCCTTAAAATTATTTTTGAGAAGAGTAACCGTTTGCATTAAAGATTTCTTTTCTTTTAAATGTTCTGAAAGAGTTTATTTAAGATGATCAATCTCTACAGACTGTGCACATGAATCTGAAACGTTATTTTTACTCTTTAAATCAATATTTTGTCCTTCTTTCAATACTTTAACATGTTCCTTGTATCTTTCAAGCTCAGCAGTTAAAGTATCATTGACACTCTTATTTTCCAGATTAATCTTGGTAGAGTTAACTACTTGGTTTTTTAGTTGTTCAATCACAAATAATATCAGTGCATCTTGTTGTGCAGAGGAGTTAGAACTCTGAACAGCTGCCTGTTGTGATTCAATCACATACTGAGAATAAGGAATGATATTGCTATCACTGGTTATTTTAGTCTCTGAATGGTTCACAACATTCGACTGTTCAGAAGACGGCATCACCTGCACAGCTTGATTAATCATATTATTATTCACATTATCATGATTGTGTACCTCAGCAAGAGCATATGAACCATAATGAGATAAGTTCGCCATGAGAGAAACTTTGGCAGTGTTGAGTTCATCACAATCAGAATCATATGCATCCAAATCATCAGCTTGATAAGCAGCATTGTGAGTAATGACAGTCTATGTGGCTTGGTCTTCTGGAATTCCTGGATCCGTTAAAAATGCTAGTTCCTCCTCATGTAGAATTTGACCACTTGCTTGAGCTTGTACCAACAAAACTTTTTCCTTAAACCATGAATCATCCCGTTTCTTGTTTAGTTTAGTGCACTGTTTGGACATGTGGCCTTCCCCTTTTGCAGTTGTAACAAATGACAGTCCTTTGTTTCTTAGAATTACTTCCACTTGCTCCTGGAGTGTATGTCCTTGGAGTGTATGTCCTTGTAGTACCCGCAGCTAAGGTTTGTCTCCCCTGAATTAGTTGTAAGGTCACTCTTTCATTATTAATGGTAGCTTGTTGCCTAGGGTTTGATGAATTCCTGAGCTGGTTATTGGTAGTAGGATAGCGGGAAGTGACAACAGCAGTAAAAGAAAGACATCATGTGATTGATGGCATCAATGGGATCATCACCTTTCTGGAACACTGGAACAATTAGACCTGAGTCTAGTTGGGGAAATTCAGGTTGTTGGTTAACTGTGGCAGCATATTCCAATTGAGGGATGTATAATGGTGGAGAATAAACGTTGTGGTGAACTGATGATTGATAATCATTGGATGGATAAGTAATTGAAAGAGGTGTTGATGATTGATTGTTTGAGTATTGTTGAGACTGATAAGGTGAACCATGCTGTGGAGACTGATATAGTAAAACTTGTGGTTGAAATTGAGAGTTTTGGTATGAGTTCTGATGAGTTTGATATGGAGACTGGGTCATCTGATGGGTTGCAACCAAAGCAAGCGGATCTGAGTTGCGTTCATGCATTAAACAAACTTCATTTGCATGAAATTCACGTTGTCCCAAGTAAGCATGAAGTTGATCAATGTTAGTTGTGTGCAAATCCCGAACCAGTTTGACATCTGTCACAAATTTGCTTTACTCAAGAGGAAGAGTATTCAAAAACTTAGTGTTCACTTGAAATTGTTCTAGTTTCATATTGTAGATGTTCATGTCAGTGAGTAGCAGTGAAAATCTCAAGTAGAAATCACGTAGTGTTTCCCCCTTCTTATAAGCAAACTTATTGAATTCATCATAAAGCTTACACTCTCTTTCCTGTTTCGTCAATGAATTTCCTTACATAAGAAGTTGAATTCTTTCCCAAAGTTCCTTGGCGACTTTATGATTGCTAACCAATGCATAGACCTCTGGTGGTAATCCTTGGAGAATGATATTTGTTGCCTTGATATCACAATCAGCTTGAATTGCTTCCATAGCAGATAACTCATAATATTTCTTTGGTCTAGTCACTTCATTTTCCTCAATTGTAGGCCAGATGAGTGGACCATTTTCAACGGATTTAAGGATCATTTGTCCATGTTGTCTATTCATCATGTATAGCTCCATTATGCTTTTCCAAGAGTCGTACATATCTTTTTCCAACATAGGTGGATGATTGTCAGCACCCGAAAGAATCGCTTTGTCAGCAAGAGTCGTCATTGATAAATTTGTATGTTAGAAGATTACTTGTTTGATCAAACGGTGGTAGAAAGAAATTGTGTTTGATTAAGTTATCTTGTAAGTGTTTTAATGCTTAAAACTACACGGGATTTTACAATTCTTGACAAAACTAGGAAAAACAAGTTAATGTTTCACGGGATTTTACAAGTCAAAGAAATTAATCGTATAATTTTAAAATTGAGTTGTTCGGTTGATACTAGCTTAGTTGTTCGGTTGATACTGACTTTAGTTGTTCGGTTGATACTGAGTTCACTTGTTTGGTTGACACTAGAAGCCAGTTGTTCGGTTATAACCAGAAGCCAGTTGTTCGGTTATAACTAAAAGCCAGTTGTTCAGTTATAACTAAAAGCCAGTTGTTCAGTTATAACTAGAAGCCAGTTGTTCAGTTGACACTAAAAGCCAATTGTTCGGTTGACACTAGAAGCCAGTTGTTCGGTTGACACTAGAAGACAGTTGTTCGGTTGACACTAGCAGTTAGTTGTTCGGTTGAAGCTGGCAGTTAGTTGTTCGGTTGCCACTGTGTCGAAACTCAAACCTTTAAAAACACAAAAAACACTTTTTTGATGGTTGTTTTGCAAAAATTCTTTTACAACTAGTGTTACTAAGCCTATGGGAACAGGAAAAATGAAAACTTTAAGGTTTTTAAGCCAAAAAATTTAAAATCAAGATTTTGTTCTTTATAAAGTTTTCGAACACAAAGATGACCAAAAATGATATTTTCTTGATTCTAAGCTTGTACACCTATATCATAAAGATACTAGATCAAATTTACCAAGGTAAATGATCCTTTAGTGTACACTATAGCTTCGAACACAAAGAAAAAAAATAAGAAAAGGACGATTTTTTACAAGAACACACGAACCAAAAAATAAATAAACACAAAAACTAAACACACCACTCAATGGCTCTTGATACCAATTGAAGACTAATCTAATAACATACTAGATGAGAGGGAAAGAGAGGTGATTCTAGAGAGAGAGAGAGTGGGTTGGATGAACACTTAGAGAGACAAAGTTAACATAGAAATAAAATGCATAAGTGTGTGAAAAATGAACAACCAACCACCTCTCCAAGGCATGGAGAGGTGTATAAATACTTACATGTGGACATGGGCTTGGGCCTTCATGGGTTTGTCCATGGGCTTTAGCTAACTACCCTAGTAAGTTTCCAAAAATTAACTTAACGAGGTAACTACAATTATATATGGAAGTGACCGACACTTTCATGTTCCTAACAGTCATTTACTACTTTTTTTTGCTGCAAAAGGTGAAATATATTATTAAACACCAACAATTGATACAACTGAAAATGTCTTAAACATACCTAAGCTATGAAACAACAAACAGAAATCCAAATACAGAGTTTCTCGAATACAACTACACAACAATACTACCAGACATGACAGATATCGGATAAAGCATACAATTGGAATCAATCACTGACCCAAACAAAGAAAATTCTATTCACATTTATGCACCTACCATATACTCTTGGCTACATTTCCAAGCTCAGATCAACTACAAAACATTCAGCCATCACCTACAAAGAATTGTAGAGAAACTAAGATGGCATCACCAAGCAGTATATAGCCCCAATCACACTTAAGAGGGGCTCTACCTTACACAACTACATTTCCTTCTCATTATCCCCAAGGACTCACCAACAGCTACACCTTACTAGAAGGAACAAATAGAAAAGAGGGGAAGGCATCACTGTAAAGGGAACACTCACCCTCAAAAGAACCAGCATTACCTCCTTGATGGTGTGTTGGGTGGACCAAGAAGGTTCATCTTGCACACACTCTCTATTCCACCCATCCCACACCATCCGCCAAATCAATACCCTTCATAATGGTTAATCCTTCCTTATGGTACATCCAAAGGAATTAGACCTCTCACAGTCCAACACAGTTTATTAGATTCCTCCCAAGGCCAATCTAATAGAACCATGGGGAGCAAGTAAGTATAGTCACACCCAATGGACTCCATTGTATTAAAAACTAACGATTATTTGATCTGCAATTATCATTGTCAACAATTTTAACTATGAATTAACATCAGTATCCTGTCATCCAAACACCCCTTTAAGAAACTTCACTAAATTACTTATTGAAAACAGGACTTATATCCCACTCCTTATAGATCTTGATTACATTCTTGGACTTTTTGACAGTAAGGTTTGCCAGTTTCCACTTTATATCATCAATTATCACCTTAGTTATATCTGCTTCATTCCTCTTTTCATTTTGGAAAGTTCTTAGGTTCCTTTCTCTCCAAATATTATATACACATGCTGCAAAATCAATCTTGGTCAGAATACTCTTGATGTTATTCTTGCAGTGCAAATCCTATACTTTACCAATAATATCTTCCCACTCATGTGTTGTGTTGTTCAATAAAATCCTACCTTTGAGTTCATTCCAGATCTTCTTAGAGTAACATCATTCAAAAAATAGATGATGAATATAGTCACTTGTTTGACTGCACAGGGAACAGTTGTGAGAGACTCCAATCATCCATTTTGACAAAACATCATGAGTCTGCAATCTTTTTTGTAAAGCAAGCCATAAGATAAAGGAGTGTCTTGGATTGCATTGAGAAAACCAGACTATGTGATGCCAGTCCACCTTTGGAAACTGAGTTCTTAAATCTAACCAAACATCCCTAATAGCAAACTTGTCTGACTTTCCATTATTTCTTATCCAAACAACCTGGTCACTTTTATCAGTAAGGCATGGAACATTAATTGATTTTAACATAGGAAATTTCTCCCACCATTCTTTAGGCCATTTCCATCTTCCATTTTTAATCAAATCAGCAACACAGTTATTGTCCTTAAATCTTGCATCATAAATCTCCCTTCTTGTAATGCAATTAGATAAAGGACCACATTGATGCCATCTATCATACCAAACAGAAGTATTTTTACCACTTCCAAAATTATGAAAGACATGGGGCTTGATTTTATTCCTTAATTCCATAAGTTTTTTCCATCCCCAACTATCATTAACATCAATATCAATATCCCATATACTCCTTCCTTTTAATTTCACTCTATTGACCCATTGAACCCATAAAGTCTGTTTCTGATCCACAATTTTCCATGTGTTCTTCAAAAGAAGCACTTCATTCCATTCACACAGAGGTTTTATCCCCAACCCTCCTTGATCTTTGGTCCTGCAAACTATTTTCTAGGCAATTTTAGCTTTTCCATTACCATTTCCTTTACTGTCTCATAAAAAGTTCTTCATTACTTTATTAATTTCTTTGACTACAGTTTTAGGAAGGAGGTATACTGAAGCCCAGTAAGTTTGCATAGATGCCAAGACAGAGGATATTAATTGAACTTTCCCAGCATAAGATAAGAACATGTTTTTCCAATCTCCAATCCTGTTTTTAACCTTTTCAATCAAAATCTTGCAATTATTTACTCCTAAGCACTTGGCAAGTAAAGGAACACCAAGGTACTTCATAGGGATAATTTCCACAGAGAAAGGAACAATTTTAAGTAGATCATACTTCAAACTATCCTTAATGCTTCAAAAAAATACTGTACTTTTCTTCAAATTAGGAAGTAGACCAGAGTACTTACTGAAATCATTCAAAAATTTCTTCACAATAGACATAGAATGAGCATCACCATGGCAGAAGACCATTAGATCATCAACAAAACATAGATGGGTTATCTTAAGATCCTTGCAGCCTGTATGATATTTAAACTGACCATCTTCTTCAATGTTTTTTATCATGATTAAATTGAGGACTTCCATCACTATAGTAAACAGATAGGGAGATATAGGGTCACCCTACCTTAATCCCCTAGATCATTTGAAGTACCCATAAGATTGCCTATTAATCCATAAGGAAAATGCAGTAGAGCTAACACAGATCATAATCCAGTTTACCATTTGCTCATGAAATCCAAATAGGTTTAAACATTTTGCAAGAAAGGACCAGCTCACAGTATCATATGCTTTTTATAAGTCAATCTTAAATGCACATCTTTGAGGACCATTCTTCCTGTTGTAACCTTTTAACAACTCCTGGGTAAGTAAAATATTGTCTTGAATACTTCTCCTAGGGATAAAAGCACTTTGGTTAATACTAACAACCTTCTCAAGCCTACTTTTAATCCTATTAGTAAGAATTTTACTAATACACTTGTACAATACATTGCAACAAGCAATGGGTTTGAAATCAGATACCTTGTTTGGTGTATTCATTTTAGGAATTAGAGAGATCATTATTGCATTCACCTCTTTGAGCAATTTTCCAGTGGCAAAAAACTCTCTAATTGCATTACATACATCTTTACCCACAATGCTCCATGCCCTTTTGAAGAAACATGAAGTAAAGCCATTTGGACCAGGGGCCTTATCATTATCAATATCAAACATAGCTTGTTTGATTTCCAAGTCAGTAACAGGGCAGATCATTCCATTTGCTTCTTCATCACTGAGCTTAATAATGAACATATCATCCTCCCCACCATGGGCTGAGTAATACTATCCACTCCTAAAAATCTTTGAAAATGATCTACAAACTGAGCAGGAACATCATTTCCATAAAATCTTATCCCTTCTTCATTACAAATGGATTCAATTCTGTTTATATGCTTTCTTCCTTTCATAACCTTATGGAAAAACGCAGTATTCTTATCACCTTCCCTCAACCACTTAATTTTAGCTTTCTGCTTCAAGAGCTTGTTTTCATCATTTGCAGCATCCCTGTATTCACTTAGGGCTTTACTTTCTTCTACCTTGAACTCAGTATTAAAAGGATCAGTATCAAGTTTTGACTGCCATTCGTTCAATTTATCCCTCAGCAGAACAACTTTTTCAAAAAGGTTCCCATTACTTCAATTCAATCTATTCATATGCCTTTTCAGAGCTTTCATTGTCTTAACAACTTTAAACATTTGAAAGCCCTCCATGTTTAACTTCCATTCTTTAGCAACTATGTTTAAAAAGTCAGGCTTATGCACAACGTAATTAACAAATCTAAAAAGCTTTCTTTTTCTTTTCCACTCCACCAAGAATAATCACCATTCAAGGGCAGTGATCAGAGATTAAGTAGGGAAGGAAGACAACATGAGCCTGATTAAAAGCATTAATGAACCCTTCATTGCTCATGACTCTATCCAATTTCTTGAGAATACTTTGAATTGGCTTGCTAGGTGATTTGGTCCAAGTGAATTGAAATCAAGTACTGCATATATCATTCAGCTCATTAAGGGACACACAGTCTTTAAAATCTTGCATATCTTGACTAATAGTAGAGCTTCCTGCAGAGTGTTCATGGGAATGAAGAGTGACATTGAAATCTCCAAAGAGGATCTATGGCCTTCCATTAACAAACTAAGATTGGCTAGCCAAATCCTTCCATAAATCAATCCTTTCTTTCCTATGATTAGCAACATAAATAAAACTGTAGAAGAACTTAGTCTTCTCTTTAATACTCTCTACTACACAGAATAAAACTTTCCAGGTAAAAGAAATAACATTAACATTAACCACTTTGGAATCCCAACCCAAAGCTATTCTACACCCTTTACTACAGTTATTCATATTTGTGCACCAATTCCAGCTATTAAAAATCTTAGAGCAAATTCTATTCACTTCATTTCCTTTTGCTCTAGTTTCTAGAATAGCAAAAATACTGATTTTATTCTCTAAAATGAGTTTTGAATCTCATTTTGTTTATCTAAAGTTCCCATACCCTTGATATTCCAAGCAACTATTTTTAGCTCCATTACAAATGACAAGAATGAGACTCCTTACACCATTACTGATGTAAAGAGGTGTTACCTTTCTCCATCCCTTAAATATCATTCTCCATAACACATTTTCCACTCATTACTTCAATCACATCTTCTTCATCATTATCAGTCATCTCCTTATTAATTCTCTCCTCCTATCTTTCTTTGAAGTAGGTAACCATCAGATGGTTACTTGTTTCAAAAGGAGTTGGTTGTATACCTTGGTCTACATAAAAATCAACATCCTTCTTATGATCTTTATTTAACCTATTCCCAACATTATCAGCAATACCTTTTCTAAGAACTGCAAATTTATTAGCATTCTGCACATTTTTTGGCCCACTTTTAATTCCACTGCCATTCTTTTTCCCCTGATTCCTTGTATTCTGATTATCTTTACTAGTCTCCATCTGTTTACCATTATTTTGATTGTCTTTATGCCTATAAGCAAATTTCTCAGCAGCCACATTTTTCCTGCTATCTATGGTATTTGTTTCATAGTTCCTTCTCCCAAAATTGGATTGCTAATTTTGTTTACCCACATTATTTTTCTGTTGTTTCCTTCTGTTGACTTCAGTGAAGTTGTCTTTGAATTGATGCTCTCTTTCTTTTACATGTTTCATCTGATCCAACTCTTCAGTACTTCTTGGCCTTTTCTTACACAATTTATGACTATGACCAAACACCTTACAAAAGTCACAAACTGGAGGCTTCCAAGAGTATTCAATCCTAATTCTCTTAGTCCTTGAAACATTGCCTTTACTATCTCTGTACTGTACATCAATCCCTTCCTTGAACTGCTTTCTAGCATCCACTTTCACCAGAAGTCTAGCAAATCTTATTCTTCCTCTACTATACTGACTCATATTGGCAGTCATTTCATCTATTGCCTATGGTTTCCCCAAACTGCTTGCTAATTTGCTTATGTCTTTCTTATTCCAGGCTTCCAAAGGTATATCAAACATTATCACCCATAAAGGAATCTTATCAGGTTCAGGCTTGTCTAAGCTCACATCAGGGCTTTATTTTTGCACAATAAGGGGTCTACCATTCACCATCCATGGACTATTCTCAAGAACAGAATTCATTCCTTCCTTATGTTTGAATTTGAAGCAAAAAACCTCTTTATCATTGCTAAACATTTCAGTTAGACCATATTTTACTCCACATTCTCACAAGCTTGTATTTAAGCTCATTGTATGACATCCTCATACCAACAAAATGTCCACAAATAGTAAATTTCCATTTTAGGCTGCCATGATTAACCAACTCTTCATCAAAAATGACAAATTCATTATCACCTTCAGTTAGAGTAGGTTCAAAATACAGATTTCTATTAAGCATTACATTATTACTAGCCATAGAAGCATATGTAGGCCTGTTTGGTAAATCATCATGAAACTTGTTAGGTTGAGAATCACTTACAAGAGTATCATCAATCTCCTTATCTTCAAGCACCTCAGTATCCTTACCAATCCTAACTTCATCATCATTACCACAAAAACACTGTTTCATTATCAATATTCTGCCCTATCATGTCATTTTCAACATCAGAATTTTTTTCAGAAGTAAAATAACAGGAATCACTATTAAAATCACCACAACTAGATCTAATTTCATCACTATTAGCCCTAATTTCATCACAATTAGTCCCAATTTCATCTCCACTATCATTACCATTCTATGTTTCATCCTTACCCCTAATCTCCCCAAAAACACCACCTGAAACCCTAGTTTCATCATGTTCCTTCAATTCCTCATTCATGCCTCCTTTTTTCTTATTCAAATCACACACAATATTCTCATACTTATTAGGAATACGCTTCTTCCGCTTAGAACTTCGTTTTTTTTAAAACATGATTTGTTACCAAGTATGTTTTTTTGTAAACTTGATAAAAAATCAATCAAACAGTATCACTATGTGCGGAAATCAAAGCTGAATCTAATGCACTAATCGGTTTTTAAAACTAGTCATTTACTACTATTGATAGAAAAATGATGTTTTAATCTCAAAACATATTTGTCATGTCAAACGCCTTTATAGCATTAACGCGACTTAATTGGTTCATGGTGGGAGGAGATAGGGGTCAAGATCACTATTTAGCCATAGTCGGGGTTAGTCATTATAACGCCAAAGCATAGTTATTTTCTGGTTGGACTTTGTAGGTTCACTAATTTTTGTTTCATCGGCTCCTTGCTGGTTTTTAATATAAACCATGCCGGTAAAGAAAAAGGGTTGGAGTCGGGGTGGGGGAGTATGAGCTCCTTTTGCCTAATTTTTGTTTCGTTTTGTTTTCAAAAAATAAATAAAGTGGTTAGGACTTTGGAGTGAGTTACGATGTAAAAGTGATGAAAAATGATAGGCATATTATACAAAGTCATATAATTCGCAGGGATCGTCATATGCTTCTTTTATCCACTTATTACAAATCCCATTGTTTAGAGATTTCAAAGGAAACACCTTATTTCGACTTTCGAGAAATACACAAACATGATCTCCAAAGTCCAAAGTAAACATTTCCTATCATAAAGCTTCACTGAATAAGTATGCAATGGATGATCAATAAGCGGGATAACATCAATGATACATAATAAACGTTTCAATACGACGATGCCTATGATAACCAAAAAATGAATAAGATCGTCATAAATATGAATCCAGGCCAGATAATGCTTAGAGCACGAGGTACAATTTGTGCCGTCGTGCAAAGGTGTGCTACATCACCACTTTTTCATATAACATCAAAAAACCCTCATAACACCAAAAACATGCTCCATAATTAACACCACAATTTCTGGTGTTATGAGAACCCCACTTTTTTTATTCATTTCATTAAAATAAAAAAAAACATTACAAACTATATAAGGGTGCGTTTGGTTTACAAGTGAGTTTGTATTTGAATTTGAATTTAAGAAAGGTTTAAAAGTAAATAAGGAGAGAGTTAATTATTATTTTAAAAATATATATATTATATAAATGAATTAATATGAAAAATGTTTTTTGAATAAAAAATAAAGGTAAATTAAATGTACATCTTCATTGTGTGGATAGGAATTTAAAAATAAATAAAAGAAGTATTCTTTTGATTTAAATAATCAAAACCCATCAACCCAGCTAGAATTGAGATTTGAACATCAAGGGCGCGCTTCAACCTAGAGAAGAAACACCACACAATTGATTTTGTTTTTCTTTCATCCCAAACCCTTTAAAACCCATCAACCAAACATACCTTAAAAAACAACTTAATTAAATTCAAATTCAAATTTCATTAAATAAAAAAACATTATAAACTATATAGAAAAACAACTTAATTAAATTCAAATTCTATTAATAAAAAAACATTACAAACTAAAAAAAAAAACTACATTACATAAAAAAACAATACTTAAAAAATACATAAACTTAAGTAAAAAAAAGTACGTGTAAAATACGACAACAATTTATAAATTAAAATATTTAGCCCGGGTCGCGTCTTTCAACGCCTCGATCTTCGCCACGTCCGTCGGATTCATCCCCATAGTGTCGAAAGCTGTATCTTCAATTCTTCGTTTATTTTTTGAATTTCGTAAACCGCGAGTCTTGCCGTTAGCTCGCGCTCCATTTGTTCTTTTTTCGCTACACGTCTAACAATATTGATTTGCATCAATTGCGGTAAATTGCTACTTTTGTGAAACAAGAAAGTTGGTGGATGAACTTGTAGAACGTTGAGCTTTTGACTTTCGTGGAGCCCCAGAAGGACCTGGATAATGCAATCCGTCTCTGAAAAAATTCAGGGCTACGATCTTTCGGTTACCCATCCCCCGGTTCTTCTTGCTTGCGTAGACTCGAGATTTTTCCATTTGTATTTATCTTTCAAAAAAAGCCAAGCACTTTTATGAGTAAATTCTCTCCCGGATTGATCTTCAAATAAAATTAGTACCCAAGTAACAAATTTTCTTCTTCTCAGCCGCTAAGAGTCCTTGTTTGGTCCGTAACATTCGAGTTAAACTTGTTTACATCTCGATTCAACGGGTACACATAACCCAACAACATATTTTGTTTCGGCACCTTACCTAACAACACAATTTCCCTAACTTGCTTGTTTGTATATGTCACACTTTGTAAACAAAAAAGTAACATTCAATGGTTTATATTCATGGTTATTCCGGATCTTTCGTATATATCTATGAAATATTCCGTCCAAGTTATTCCTTGACTTGTGTCCAAAACAAACGATCAGTTTTTTATTCCCGAACTTGTTTCTTGGCGTGGGATTTTTCTCGGCCTTGTTTATGTGACGGCCCGCCCTCGCCGGGTTGAGGTTCTTGAGAGGAATGTTGGGGATATTTGGATTGTTGGGATTGTTGAAATTGTTGGGATTGTTGGGTTTGTTGTGATTGTTGGAATTGTTGAGAAGTTTGCATTTGTGATAACCATAAATTGAATTGCTCGGGAGTACAATTGACAAATGGGTTTTGGGTTAGGATTTGAAAGTTGGCGAATGGGTTTGGGATTTGTAAGTTAGCGAGATAGATGAATTGATTGATATTGTGAGGTTATGGAAGTTTGCGGCTGATAGGTGAATTGATTTGGATTAGACGAAAAAACGAAGAATGTAATTGCGTATTCGTTATTTGGTTAGTAGGGTCGTTGAAGTCTTGTGTTTAAAATCCATTGAATGGGATTCATTGTATAAGAAGATTAATAAAATTAGGAACCTGTTATATAAAAAATGGATTTAATATGTAAGTATGGTATCAAAATGGGAGAAGTATATGTTTATTTATAGGGATTACTAATCAAGTGGGTAAAAATGGACTCCAAAAACAAAAAAAAAAAAGCTATATTTATCAAATCGAACTGTTTTTAAACCGTAAACTTAAAAGAAATTAATATATATATATCTTTCAAAAAAAGCCAAGCACTTTTATGAGTAAATTCTCTCCCGGATTGATCTTCAAATAAAATTAGTACCCGGGTAAACAAATTTTCTTTATTTTCGCCGCTAAGAGCCTTGGTTTGGTCGTACATCGAGTTAAACTTGTTTACATCTCGATTCATCGGCGTTCACTTACCCATCAACATATCTTTGTTTCGCACCTTACAACCAATTTCCTCAACTTGCTTGTTGTATATGTCGAGCACTTTGTACCAAAAAGTATCATTCGATTGGTTATTCATGGTTTTCGGATATTCAGATATTTTTATGAAACATTCCGCCAAAAGTTATTCCTTGACTTGTGTCCAAAACAAACGATCAGTTTTTTATTCCCGAACTTGTTTCTTGGCGTGGGATTTTTCTCGGCCTTGTTTATGTGACGGCCCGCCCTCGCCGGGTTGAGGTTCTTGAGAGGAATGTTGGGGATATTTGGATTGTTGGGATTGTTAGGTTTGTTGGATTTGTTGTGATTGTTGGAATTGTTGAGAAGTTTGCATTTGTGATAACCATAAATTGAATTGCTCGGGAGTACAATTGACAAATGGGTTTTGGGTTGGGATTTGAAAGTTGGCGAATGGGTTTGGGATTTGTAAGTTAGCGAGTGATGGAATTGGATTGATATTTGAGGTTATGAAGTTTGCGGATGATGGAGTATTTGGATTAGACGAAGACGAAGAATTGGGTAATTGCGTATTCGTTATTTGGTTTTGTAGGTCGTTGAAGTAGTTGTTTATCCATTGGTTGGGATTCATTGTAGAGAAGTTTATAAAATTGGAACTGTTATATAAAAAAGTGGAAGTTTATATGGAAGTATGGTATAAAATGGTAGAAGTATATGGTTTTTATAGGGTATTAACTATTAAGTGGGTAAAAATGGACCAAAAAACAAAAAAATGGCTATATTTCAAATCGTATATATATATTAAGTGTTATATTGATAACCCAATTTATGTGCAGAGCTTTACAGAATTATTTTGAGTCAATTTGGGCAATTGGATGAGTTAATCAAAGGCTAAGATAAAAAGAGCCAAAATTGTAATTAAACAAAAGATAAAAGTTCTTTTTTTAATTAAATAAAAAATTAAAAGGGTATTATAGGTATTACACATTAATTAATTTTTAAACACATTAATCATTCAAAACAAAATACGTTTCACATATTTTTTTAGATCTATTATCTCTATTCTCAAACCCTAACCAGCCTCCTCCCTCCCCCACTTTCTTTCCCACGGATCTACCTCAGCCGTCACGAATGAAACAAAATCCGGTATTTGTACTTCGAAAAAAATAGTAACAAGATCTGGCAAATGTCATGGTGGATATGGATCTCAAAATAAAAGAGCAGGTTTGATAATCTTTATATCTATGTTTTTGAATTCGATTTTGATTTTATAATTTGGGATCTAAAATGGTTTTCGTTTAGTAAGTCTGTTTATTACCCGGTTTCTTTTGTGCCTTGTTACTGATTTCGATTATAATCACCCCATCTCAACAGATGCAATTTAATTGATTTTAACTATTAAATTTAAATGTGTGGTCGATGGATATTTTTTGTTTGGGAAACTGAAAGGAGGTTCTTGGCAAGTTTTTAATTTATTTGGTTTGATTAACAGGAATGTGTCAACGGCCGCAAAAAGTCAATTCCAATTAGCTATAGCAGTCTTGAGTGAGGCTTGAGGTCCTCCTATTCCCAATTGGGGAATTCATCTTACCAACCATCATCGTTGAATTATGGTGGACAATCATATTGTGGTTATGGAGCCGCCTCAGGTGTAGGAGGGTTAGGAGGATACAACAGACATGATGTGAAATGTAAGTGATTGACGTTAGTACACAAGGTATTTGACGCTTTGTTTTTCGTATTTGAAATGTACCATGTATAAAGCTTGGACGAGTTGTTCTTGCTTTCTTCCCCATTAATATTGACATAGGCAATAATGAAAACAAAGAAAGAAAACTTGTGAAGTCTGTCCTTTTATATGGTTGTTTGATAGTTACAGACTTGCAACATAATACACATAGTTATATTTGTTCAGACAAATTGAAATGTGAGTTTACAAATATGGATAATTCATAAAAGATGATAACAAAAAAGACAGTAAAGTTAAGATAGTAGAAATTTGAGATGGCTTTATGCCTTTCTATAAAAGTTAAAAATGTGTGGGTTGAAGTGTTGAACTCTTGGACGTATCTATATGGATTAAAGGGTAATTTAGGAATAAGAAAAAAATGAAGTTGGAAATACGTTGACTGTAGCACGTGTTGTTATGATATTATGGGTCACAAGTTATAATTAGGTACATATATGTTTTTGCTTATGGCTTATTTTATAAATTTGTTTTACGATTAATTTAACATTGCATAATTTAATATAACTATTTTTTTTATATATTTGTTTCAGGGATGACTTAATCATTTAGGAATGACGTTGTGTGTATAGATGCACTTATGCTTTTAGATGACGGGCACACATGTTCTCAAAGCCGTGCATATATGTTTTTGAAGTCGTGCATATATGTTTTTAGAAAACGTGCACATATGTTATAATGAATTTAATACACAATTGTTTTTTAATTGTATTTTACTTGATATCAAAGTTTTGTATATGATATTTTTGTTATTGGCTTGTTATAAATTCAGACATCATATGTACAACGGTTTTGTTCTTGGTTTTAAAATTTAAAGTTTAAAGAATGTACACTATAAACATATGTGTAATTAACACCTTAATCAAAACACATTGAAGTTTATTAAATTGTATAAACACATGTAAAATCACATTTGAAAAAAAAAACATTTATGTTATCTAGAATTACATATATGCACTGTTGGTTTTTTAAACATGTATGCTGAAGTGTAATTTTTTTTAATTTTAAAAATAAAAAATTTAAAAAATGTTTTTTGTTTAAAAAATAGAAAAAAAATAAAAAAATGTGGTTAACTAATATACCATTTTCAATTAAATGAAAACATTTAATATTTACTAAATTTTGATTGGTTAAAAGGAGCTCTGTAAAGTTCTGCACCTAAAACGAGTTCTCAATATAACGCGCCCATATATATATATATATATATATATATATATATATATATCATTAAATTATATTCTAATATAAAATAACACTTTTTAAGCTTGTAATTATTATTTTTCTAAAAATCTATATAATTAAATTTTAGAAAAATATATAATAAAATTTAAATTTTATTTGGTTCGGTTTTCGTTTTTTTGGTTCGGTTCAATCTAATTTGAATTTGCTTTTTGGTTATACCAAGAATTTTTTTAACCGAATCGAATAAACCAAACAACCCGATAACCGAACCGATCAACACCCCTACTTTAAATGGGTATTGCCCATTTCATTGTATCTAAGAAAAAACGTTCATGTGCTGCTGGTTTCTACAATAAGGTATAGATGACATTTTCGAACACACGACTCATTACTTTATCGATATGTATTATCTTGAACAAGTAGATACTTTCATAATTAAATCAAAGAAATGCTTAAAGCCTTAAGGTGAACACAAGTTGGGCTCAACTTGCTGGGCTTTGCTGGGCTATAGATTATTTTGCTATTGCATTTTAACGAGGATGTATGGCCATGCTTCGCGGCGGGCGAGGGCTTTCACAATTATTTTAGGCGTTGCGTTTAGTTTCTTTTCATTTGTTGATTTTGTTTGTGGCCGTTTTCTTAAATAATACAAAATTAACATTTGACATCAAGATCAATTCATCTGGCATATTTCACAGAGTTCTGGTTCTGTTTATGGTGAATGAGTCATCGCGTTGCATATGTACATGTGTAGATAACATACTTACATACATTGTTCTTGCTTATACTACCAAATTATGCAGCACATGATACTATGTCTGCAAATCAAACAATAAAAGATGGCAATACAGTTGTTCAAGCGACAGTATGTATGAAATCTCTTCAATCTTCTATAATCAAAATATTCCAGTTCCTTGAAAGGCAAAGCTCTCCATCTGTCGATTAGTTCGATTTTACCTTAATTCATTTTTTGCCCATTCGGAATTTGTGAGTATTTTGCAAATGATCATAAAGATTCGATCTTGGTACTAATAACATAATGAAGAACTCATAGAAGTTAAAGAAGTTACCATATGTTTCATTTCATAAGCTAATGGTTGTTAGCTGCACTCTTCATTTTGAACAACACCATTCACCAACAGCTTACCCCCTCAAACCTGAAATTAATATAATCACATAAGTTTGTCGATCTTCAAGACATGTGCTAGAAATCTAATTAAAAAGTATATAATATTAAAAGTATATAACCTTAACACAATCTCCAGCCTTCTCTACAATTCTTTTTAAAAATACATCCCTAAAATTGTACCTAATTTCCGGCATGGTCATTCTATGAGTCATAAGCCTATAATTGGTTTAAGATAAAGTTTCGTAGTATGTAGGTTAAGGATAACAATTTTTACCTGGTAACTTGTAAATGGATCGATACAGTAATATTTTATATGGGTCAAAAGCGTAAATGGAAAAGTTTATTTAGAAGGACATCGGCCAAACATGGTAGCCGGGCAAAAAATATTCAAAGCGTATATACTGATATATGTTGTAATCATTGTTGACACACTTTCAATTTTTTGTAAGAACTATGGACAACAACCTCTTTTGGGTCTACTTAATTCGAGCCAAACCATTTCAACCCGTTTATAAATAAGTTGGCTATTCATGATGGGTCGAAGTTATTTACTTATTTAATTTCATCGGCAAGCAATTTTTTAGAAGGCGATTAAGAATCAAAACAAACCTTATGCATAAAACGCGCGTGAAATCAGTAGATGTGTCTCGGATATGCTTTCCTGCATCATATTTAAGACACCTTTTACGCTAACAGAGTATATGGTGCATGTACTTAAGTACTTTAAACTAAAACAAGAGATAGGTGACATGTTTTTTTTAATTAAACATTGTCGTACGTGTTAAGAACATAAGCAAATTTGATAAAAAGAGAGATGTGAGTGCACACTTTAGAATTGATTTGATATTTAATGTCATGCGTCAAAAGTTAAAACCCCACATATCTTAGTGTGTATAAATGGTTATAGAGTCTGCAACTAAACTATTGACCTCAAGTGACTAATCATTTCTTTACATGCCACCTAAAGTGCAACTTTTTCGATAATATGTCTAACTTAACGCACGAAGATCAAAAAGAAATCTAAATCGAGTAAAAGGGTCATTTGGCCACCTCTAAGTTATATCAAGCAGTGACGCAGAAAGGAGTTGTGGATTTCGATTTACCATTTGGTATTATGGAATTCCTATGATTAAAGCTGCTCTCTCGGGCATAAGAGTTATAGCAGCTTCCTATTTTCCAAGTGCTTCATGGTATTTTCCAACCTACAATATTAAATATGAAAAACTTAAGGTTTAAAACACGAAACAATAGAAAATGAAGAAGAAAAAAATATACGATAAAACAGGACGTCAACGACATCATCACAGCAGTGACCCTATCATTTTAGTGTCCTACCCCCTTCGTCCCATTTTTATTGTCCATGTTTTCTTTTTGGGATGTCCCAATTTAATTGTCCACTACTAAAAATAGATAGGAAAGTTTGGTCAAGTTTACTATATTACCCTTATTTGAAATTATTATTACAAACTTTAAAGAAGATTTAAATTAATTAGCTAAGGGTAAAACTGTCTTTCTGTCAAAAAGTAAGAAAGAGAAAGCAGTAATAAATGCACTTTTCTTAAACTGTGTGTTTTTTGTCGGGGGACAATAATTTTGGGATGGAGGGAGTATATTACTTGTTGACCTTGTAAAATGTCATATACTTGCACTTTGAACTATTTAGGTACTTTCTAGTACTCGGAATTATAACCTCTCAAGTAGTGTCAATGAGTTACAAAACTTGAATTTATGTTATAACGATGTTTCATACAAAATACTTGTTAAACCTGAACTTTTCATTCAACAACAATCCTGGATGTTCAAAAAATCTCAAACACTCATTCATCCCACCTTTTACTGCATAAAATGCAGTTAAAAAATTCCATCTGTCCCATTTTAGTCGCTGCATATAAAAAGATACATCTATACCCAATTTTATGAGGGTGTTTGAATCGGTAATTTTTTCGACATTTAAGCTTGTGTTTATAAGCAGGAACATATAAGCAGCTTAGTGTATAAACACTTTAAAAAATGAATTTGCTTGCTCTGTAATAAGGGAATAGTGAAACTTCTAGATTTGCTTACACCCGCATATACAAACTTTTTTAAAGGACACTGGTGAGCACAACTCTTCCCCAATAACTTTGAGGTCCTAATATTGACAACACATAGTAAGATTAAATAGAACGTATCAATTGTGGCTTGCTCGAGTGGTATCATTCTTTTTCTGTAAACGTTCTAACCCGACTCTTGATTAATTAGGTCGTTGAGACATGAGTTCATCTGCTTGAGCCGGTTTTTAGGGAAATGGTTCGGTTGGCATCAAAAGATGCATGAGATTGAGGTGTTCCAACTAATTTACACATTTTGAAGTAAGATTTAATAGGTGGTAAGATGCCCGATTGTATGAATCCCGACTGAAAACTCCCACACACTTGTTGTTGAATTGTTCGTTTGTCGTGAAATAAATTGGAATATAATTTCCCCACTGTTGGGGTTTAGAAAACATAAAAACAAGGTTCCTAAAAGGATTATGTGCAACCAAACAACAGTTTTCACAGCTTGCCTTCACATAAATGCCGAAGGGTTAAACCTGTGCACACTAAACAGAACACGCAAGCGGAAATAAGAAACGAGTTAACGAAATGAAATGGAGATAAAGAGGAAATGAAAATATAATAGTTTTTCCGTTAGAATTAAATTATTGCGGTATTTTCATATAGAAGGATTAAACAGTAATTACCCAATGTGTAATATTTATCCTAGATAAATATTAAGAGGGTAATTGATGACAAAAGAATAAACACACCTTTAGGGTTGTGTAGTCGAACGAATCCTTAAAAGACGGGGGGTAGTTTAACTTATAATGAGGCTACTTCAAGTGGATCCTCTTTTATGAATATCGATAATGATGGGGAGTGTGCTAGTAATACTCCTATTGGTGCGAAAATCGATAAAATTAAACGAAAAATTGGCGAAGGTAAACTTAGGCTGTTGGATAATGACGGGAACCCGCTAGTTCCTACGGGTATTATGGAAAGTGATAGTGAATTGGAACTTGTATTTGATGAAACTACTAACTTAAGGATTCCAACAAGTGGTAAAGATGGAAGTGATAAAGGTTATGGTACTAAAAAGCTTTGTTAGTACAAAGGAGGTATCTTATCCGATAATGAAATGATTATACCTCCGTAAGATGACGATATGTACGAGAATCAGGATTTGTACGAGCACCTACAGCCTATTTGTGATGATCTTGATATCACGGTCCATGGCAGGATGAAGAAATAAATTTTTTGATGTTTGTTGAGACAATTGTAATCCAGTCTTAGTAGTATCCTCTATTTTATAGCTTAAACCAATATACATATAATGTCACATAAGCGTTACATGAGTACCACATAAGCGCCACATATAACTCAGTGATTTTTAACATTAGAACAGGTTTTTCTGAATTGTATTGGCATGAATTATAAAATTCGGATATGACAATAATAATTTTTTAAAGCACGCATCGTAATAAAACGGTACATTTACAAAAGCACGAAAGAAAAAAAAGTAGACTTGAAATTAGCAAGAGATCAATGACAATTGATCCCCATCGAATAATCACTCTTGTTGTGTTAACCTCTTTCAACATTAATATCTCACTGCAAAAGCTTTTAAATCTTAATAACTAAATAAATTTTAAGCAGATCATTTGTAATCATGATTGTTAGTACAATTTGCAATTTGCTTATGGTTCCTGAGTAGATATAGATCGCTTAATGGGCCCCTTGGGCCCAACTGGGATGTGAGAGGAGCATATCTAAACAAAGTCAAGTGATTTGGAAGTTATCTGCACAAGTAGAAGTAAAACCCCGTTAATCTTATCGTGGGGACGGACCTCACGATTAGACTCCGGCGTGAGAGTAAGTATTCATGTTTTGTCAGAGAGTGTCAGAGTATGTGTGTGTAGAATGTGATCCAAAAAACGTACCTTGTGGGGTGTCAGAATACCTCTATTTATAGGTGAGCCAAATATTAGGTTTTCCTAGTATTTCGCTCATTTCTGTTATTAGACATGAGAGTGGGACCCTGTTATATAATATCACGCTTGCAAACGTGTCTTTCGAACGTTAATATCCCTACCCGGAACACTTGTTGGTCCTATGTAGGGTTTGTCGCGTCCGGTTTGCTTCTTTCGGGTCGTGCCAATGTGGAATTGGGCTTAGTTCTGGCCCATTATGCTTTTTGTTGCTTTTACTTGCTTGGTTGGGCCTGGGGCCTATTACAGTAATATGGTTCAGGCCCAGGAGCCTGGTATACCCATTATTCGTCATCAAGTCCCCCCAGTCTAGTATGCCTATTGCGTGCGATATTGTTGCGTGCGGTAGGTATTGCTAGACTCAGGTTCCGGTATCCTTTCCTGCCTTTCTTCTGCTTCCGCTGTTACTTATATTTCCGCGACAACAAAAACATCTCTTTTTTATTGGTAGTGAGACTGACTACGTGTTCATTTGTGGTCTTTCATATTCTGACTGATTTGACTGGTTAGTCCAACTGCTTAACTGTCATCACTATTTTTCATTTTCAATATTGACCGTTGGCCCAGAGTTCATGGCCACGTGGGTGTATCTAAAGAAATGTTGTTTTTACTACCCCTAGAGTTTAAATACTCGGTGTGGTTTTCACTGTTTCCTCTTTCATCTTCTCCACTTAGAATCGTCATTGTTAAAAAATTCTTGAAGCTTTTTCCAATCTGTATCCTTTGTACCATACTTTGAAGAACTTTTAGACTTTCAGGTTAGGCCCTAATCTTTGTTTTCTTTTTATCACAGGCAGTATTGCGGATATAAAATCTGCCCTCACTGAAAGGGCTCTGCAAATTTTTTGTCAAACATACCATATTCCTGATGAGGTTCATCCACAGTTACCCAACCTTTATCGCAATAAACAACTCATGAAATGTCACACTACAAGATAGTGTATTACTATAATTTTTGAGTAGGCTAATTTTTGATTACCAGCTTTCACCTTTTTTTGTTGACGTGCTCAGATACTATTGTATTCATATATCCCAGCTATCCGTTATCGGTGCGGCCAAAGTATCTCATTTTGAGGTTCTTTGCCGTGTTCATGGCTTTGAGCCAACGGTTGGGTTGTTTCGTTGTCTTTATGTGAATTCCAAGAACAAGGGGGTGATGTAGTTCCAGTAAGCTTCCAGATGAAAGAATGTCGTTTGCTATACCAAATACCTTTAAGATTCGTAATGAAAAAACTGAACGATCGTTTTTTCTTCTTTTTGGTTTGACGTTTTTTGCCCTGTCCCTAGCTCCTTTCCCCGTGGAATACTAGCAAAAGTGTTCCGAAAGACCCTTTCCCTAAATCTTCCGAATTCAATGTGGAACATTACGCTACCCTTGTTTCACATCCATCTCCCTTTCATAAATATCCGAAACCATTTCTTTGTCTAGTGGGAATCAGCCGCTATTATACCTTGGATGATAATTACTTATCCCTAATTTCTTCGTGACGATGAAGAGGGTGGTGCTCTATTTTATTTTTCGTTTATTGCTATACTTTTTTGATCAGTTTTCTAACTGTCAATATTTTTAGCAGAAATGGATTTCTTTTCGTACATCGTACCGTCGACCCCACAAAGGTTAGGATTGGTGAGAGGCAGCATGGTGAAGACGAACCAAAACTGTTAGATACCACTGTTGGCCGCACCGTTCCTTTGCTTCCTGTTGCACCTGCCCGTGCGGAAAGTGAACTTGATGCCAGTGTTGACAGGCTATTTGATGAAGGTGGAAGCGGAACTCAAGCAGGACAAGGAGACTCCGCGGGTGGTGGTGGTGATGAGCAAGATATTGTTTTATTCAGCTGGTTATTACAGTTGTTACTACTTCTGTTGAGGATTTATTCCGTTACAGCCAAGCGTCTAAAGAAGAGAAAAAACCACTGTTTCTGTGTGCTGGCGATCTTTCACATCCACGCCAAAAAACTAAGGGAGGATATGAAACTCTGGTGGGGGCATCCGTGATGGTAAGATTCCAAGTCTGTGGTTTCAACAGTTGCTTACTGAGCTGTTTTAAAAAATGTATTGTGGTTAGAAGTAGCCCATACTGACTTTGCCGTTTGTGACGTTCTCTTCCGTTCTGCCACGTCGAAGACTTGAGTAAGAGGATCACACTATTCTTTAGTTGGGGCTAACCCTACCGTAACTTTTAGTAGCTCCGCAAAGTTCGGTAATTCCCCAGTTCTTCTCATCATTCCGGTGCTAATATTGCGGAAGCTGAAGCTGACTCTTTTATCAGGCCTTCCGTTCCACTAATGACAATGACAACTACTGTTACTTTCGTTGTTGACCCTACTACAACTGCTAAGGACAAACTTGTTGAGTCTTCTATTTTTGGTGATGGTTCTTCTTCTAGGGCTGATCATACCGTGGGTGGCTTCTCTGGCCTTACCGGTAGTGACTTCATTGTTGGTGGTATTCGTATTGTTGTTAATCCTAACACAGATATTCAGAAAGTGTACGTACACTAATGGAGTGTCACCAATGGTTCTCATTTAGATGATGGCCGCACTTGTCGCGAGATGGTGGATGAGTTTGCTCCTCCTAGGTTTTTTGCTTCTATCCGTAGGATGGAGCACGACCAACTTTTTACGGAATTTAATGTAGGAACCGCTCGCTGGTATGTGCTTAATTACACATACCTTTTACCTTTAAAAACGAGCTAAAATAACCAAAAACGGACTCAAAATGCCAAATATATGCTTGTTTTGCTAATTGTGTTATGCAGGAACGGATATCTCACAAAAAGACGAAAAACCAAGCAAAAAGCGACAAAACCGGACACAGGATGGAAAAGTGTGTGAAGACGAAGCCCAATCAAAGTCAAGTCAACTCCGAGAAGAAAAAGCAAAGAAAAATATAACTTGAGGGGTCAAAAATGCCAAACCCCTAAGTTATATTTTTATATAAACCACAGGGGCTGATTATGCCAATTTGAGAGACTTCATTTATAAAAGAAAGAAAGGGAATGAAAAGTAGAAAGATGTGGAGGGGCTTTTCTTGTACACAAACCAAACATCCCCTTAATCATCTTCAACCTCTCTCTGCCACAACCCAACTTGTATAAAACTTCTCTCCCGCCAATACCAAAACCAGCCCGCACCTTGTTTTGCTCCCATACCTCTCCTGCAAAATCACTCAACATCCTACCAAATCATTTCATCCACCCTACTTTCCCCCCCCCCCCAGCTTTATAAAGTCCATGTTGGCAATATTTCCCTCTCATTCCCAAAGCACATCGATGCTGAGATAGTCTCCAAAGAAGCTCAAAAGAAACAAAGGCGAAGGATTTGCTCTAAGATTCTCCTCACACAACTAACAACACTTGTTTTTATCTCTCCAAAGAAACAACAAGATAGCAAGTCATATACTTCGCTATAAATAAAGCTTATTTAAGCCTGAACTATGATTATAATCTAGTTTTTTATTTTAACTTAAACTTAGCTTATTTTGATCTTTCAGTTTTTACTTTCACTTGTAACACTTTCAAGTTTTAATGCAAGTTTGAGTTTTTAAAGTCACTTTATAATCCCAAGTGTTAAGTTTCTTAATTGAGTTGTTTTATGTTCAAAAGCTCTTAATACTGCTTGTTTACAAACTGTTTTAACTAAGTGAGCTTAAAAAGTTAAGCAGTTAAGAGAATATCACACCAATCACTCTCAAAATTACCTCAGCTTATGTTATGGATGATAAGCCAGTTCTTATGGCTTATGACTCTTCACTAGCTTGCTTTTAAATGCAACTAGAGCTTGTAGATTCATTGTTTGACCCGTGATAGAGCAAGGGTTTTGTAAGTCTATCTCTCTTTTTTTCTTATTATTCTTACTTTCAGCAGAACTGCATGTATAAATTTAACACTGCAAATGCCAACATCAGCCTAATTAAGTGCTATTCTTAATTAAAATTGCATATAATACTTATTTTGTGATAGATAATCTGTTTTTAATTAATATAAAAAGAAAAATGATTTTTAAGAGGTATTTTCAACTAGCAGTACTAACTTAAGTTAGTACTGCTAGTTAAACTTATTGAAACAGCATTAACTTAACACTAACATACTAACTCCAAGTAATTACTAGCTAGTTTCATTATCTTGAAATTCAAAGGAAGCCATTACTACTAACACAAGCATAACTAACCAGTACTAACTCCAAGTTAGTACTGCTAGTTCATTTTCTTGGATTTCAAAGGTAGCAGTACTAACTAACACTAGCAGTACTAACTCCAAGTTAGTACTGTCAGTTAAAACTGTTAGTACTGACAGGTCATTTTAGCTTATCAGCTTATTATTTCAGCTTGTTTAAGATTTCTTTAGATTTTTAGAGTAGATTAAGCTTATTTTAGTGTACTGTTTTCAGTAGAACTTATTTGTCTTTTCAAAATAATTTTAAGAGTTAATCAGTTTTAGTTTTCTAGCTTATTTATCATTATAGTCCATTCTGGTTGCTTATTCTTATGCTTAAGTGCTTATTTTGGGTAGTTAACCTCCTGTTTTAGCTTATTTGCTTATTTCCTGTTTAATTGTGTTTTGTTAAGGCTAACAGTACTAACCTTAACTTAACAGTACTAACTTATAACTAGCAGTACTAACTTTAAGTTAGTACTGGTAGTTAATACTGGTAGTACTGTTGTTAGTACTGTTGTGTTTCTCTTGTTTAATTTAGCTTAATTGCATGCTTAATTTGCTTATTTAGATTTAGATTAGCTTATTTGTCTGTCTTAAGCTAATTAGAGCTTATTTGTGCCTTTGCGTAAAAGTTTTAAGTGTTTTTGCTATTTCTAGCTTTTATGCTTATTCTAGTTTATGTTCTTGTTTAATTTTTATGTGCATTTGCTTTCAGTATTAATTCACAAACATTCCTTGTTACATTCAAACACCAATCATCAATCGTTCTTCGATAATCCATTTCTAGCCTCGTTGGGACATAACGACCCGGGAACGCTCTATACTGCTTCCGGTTTCTTGATTTTGTGGGTCCTGATCCTTGTTTTATATTTATAGATGTCTGTGTTTATTTATATATAATAAGGTGTAAGTTCGCGCGAATCAATTTTTGGCGCCGCTGCCGGGGAGGTTGAAAAAGACTATCGTTACGTTTGACAACTTTTGTTTGAATCTGTGAATATTTTATAAAAAAAAAAAGTACAAAAATATTTTCATTTTCTTTTAGTATAATTATTATATAAAAACAAAAGAAAAACCAAAAATATAACACAAATTGTTTTAGACCGATGGTGAGAGTTATTAGTTCTTTTTGGAGGAGGAGTCTTAGATCTTGTCTTAGGCTTAGTAAATCCAACTTCGGGTTTTAAAGAAGGTTTATAAAAATGTTTTACTTCGTCGTCGCTTGCAATGGGTATTTTAGTATTGTTTAAAAGTATAAATTTTGGTCTGGGGCTTGAGTTTGATTCTACTATTTTTTCTTAGAAATCTCAACCAATTGTGGCTGTATAAAAAATTACTTGTTTAGATCACTAGTTGATCCTTTGGGTAAAATTAAATCCAGGCCGGATTTATCTCAGAAGGTTTTTTGAAGATTTAACATTTTCTTCAAACGACTTACTTATATTATTAAATTGATTAAGCTATAGAAGTTATTCCTTAAGCTTTTCAATTTTCAATCTAAGATCTTTAAAATATTTTTATTCTTTTCATTTACCTCTTTACTTTTTCTAATTTAGTAGTTTATTTTTTTAGTTCTAGTACTTCATTTTTCTAACGATTTTTAATTTGTATAGGATTTTATTTTTAGCCATGACTTTTAGACCTATTTTGCATAGCGATTATTTTCACTATCTAAGTCATTTTTCGTTCTAACGATGTATGATGAACCACTAAGAATTCGGTTTCTGGAAAGTAATCATTAGTGTTTTAGCCATAAGGACATTTTTTGTCCTTTGTCCTTTCTTTTTCATCTTCGTCGCTATCATCACTGATCCACCAACGAGGCTCTTTGTTGTAGTTTCTTTGATTGTTTTGGACAATTCCGATGAGATGATTTGGATCTCCACATTTGGAAACATTTTCTTTCGCCTTTTCATTTTGTTGTCTTTATTCTTTGTGATGACTTTCTTTCTCATTGTTGTTGTTCTTATGAATCTTCCTATCTTTTAAAAATTTCTTGAAGTCTCTCACGGCTGGCGATTTTGATCTTCATACGGAAGATGAAAAAATCTTCATTCACTTGATTCCTTTTTCGGCTTTTAAGGCAAGAGATCTATTTTGTCTCTCTTTTGCCTTTGCATTTCGGAATCATTCTTAATTTACTTCATAAACTTTTAAGTTTCTAAATGAGTTCATCAAGTGATAGATCTATTTAAATCTTTGATTTTTCTATTAGCCGGTAACCTTTGCACGCCCTTTAGGTAGAAGTGTCCTAGAAATTTCCTAACATAATTCTTGCTAGAAAAACCTTCATCAAGTGATTTTGACTAGTAATAATGCCCCCCCCCCCCCCCCATTAAATCTAGCAAAAGCATTATCTATCGATTCTTCTTCCGGAATCGTAAATTGTTCATATTGTTGAACAAGAAGATCTATTTTATTATCTTTTTGACTTGACTATACCTTGGGAGTGATTTAATAAAGTATCCCAAAATTTCTTTGCGAATTTAAATCATAAAAATTCTTTTATATTCTTTACGTAGGTTAAAATTACTAATTACCATTTTAGCTTCATATTTTTAGCAAGTTTCTTTTTAATAGATCAAGTTTTTGTTTATTCAATGGTACAATTTCTCCTTTATAGGTTTGATTATTTTGAATAAGGAGGAAATTCCACCTTAGGTATGACATGCCAAAATCTAGATCTTTTGATTTCACATAAGTTTTGAATCTATTTTTCAAATAAATAAAACTATATCTTTCAAATAGTGATGGTCTTTGCATAGATTGCCCTTCTAAATATTTTTTCGATTCCATAGATCGATTCAAGTTTTAAAATACAGTTTATTTTAAAAATCTTGTTTGACGTGGCTTTTGATACCAATTGTGGAAAACTAAAAGGGGGTTGAATAGTTTACCGCTTTTTAAATTAATGTTATGTTTGTTTATAAAAACTTAGATTCGATTTTATGTGATATCAATATGTGCACAATTTGAACAATGCAAGTAAGTAAATAAGTAAATATGAAAGACAAGAGATAAGAGTTAGAAAGATCAAACCACAACACAAGGATTTATAGTGGTTTCAGATAACGATAGCACTCTTCGCCCTACTCCACTCCCCGAGCACCAAACTCGAGAGTTCTCTTCACTATGTCAACAAACTCCCTTTAGGCGGAGAAAACCGTACACGACTTTGCTTACACCAATTTCCGACACTAAGTGAAATGTCGAGTTCTAATCCTAGCTAGAACCAATCTATCACGACTAACCACACTACTTCACAACAACTCACAACTTTGCTTCACTTCACGACTTGTCTTCGCTTCACTACTTATCTTTACTTCACAACTTCTCTTCTCTTCACAACCAAGACACTACTACGATTCACTCCAATCCTTACACTACTTACAAAGATACCCCGATCTAACTTATACTTACAATAATCACCACAATTCTTAATATACAACAACTTCGATTCACAACCTTCACAATATACATAAATGATTTACAAGATCTAACACAACTTCACAATAACACCAACTAAACTATAACACTTCTTGACTTGATGATAAGAAGTATTATTCTCTTGCACTTGAGGAATTAAGCTTGGATCACTTGGAAACAAAGCTTTATGATTAAATGATCAAAGGAAAGAAAAGAGAGTGTAAACTGATTTAGAACAGAAAGAAAGTGTGTGCAAAAGGTGAGAAAATCAGTGGGGAATAGTCTAGTATTTATAGGCCAGCTGAGCTGGATTTTTGTCTGGGCGGTCCCCTTAATTAGGGTGCCGGTCCTCTTATAATTAAGGGGGCCGCCCAGCCCAGACGCTCTTTTTTTGTCTTTTCTGGGGGAGGTATTTTCTGGAATATTTCTAGCTGTTTTTTGGTAGAAAATTTGAATTCAAAATATTTATTTGAATAAAACATTTCTTTTAAATCTAAAAATGTTTTTGTAAAAGATATAAAAATGTTTGTGACATTTTTATAAAAAGTGTGAGGTTAAATAAAAAATTCTTTGATCATGAAATGCATTAAGCATTTGTTTATTCATACCTTTAAGTGATTAAATTTTCGAAATAAAAATTTACTACTAATTACTTGTTTACATTTAATTTTTCATTAATCGTTTTTACATTTTGTGATCATCAAAACGTAGAGAGATCGAAAAATATTAATAACGTTTTTAGGCATTATTTCTATCAACAAAATCTATGAAACTTTAGTTTTTATAGAGTTACAAAAATTACCCTAGATTTCTTCCTTTTTTTGATTTTTATATAACATATTTTATTTATCAAATGTTTAACAAACATCTAACGACTTCTTTAATAAAAAATATACTGATGAGAAGGCCTTTGGATTACAAACAAAACAAGCTCAATATTGATATGCTTTTGACATACGTATGATTTTATAAAGAATGTTGAAGTTTAATATATATTTTTGAAAAAAAATAAACTTTAAAAACACACCCTTAACCTACCTATTAGTAACTTTAAAAACTACCACATAGTTTAATCAAAGTTAAATATGTACAAGTGTAGGTAGTCAATGGGCTATTTATGGACAAATCTATGAAAGATTACTTCTTATGTGATATTTTTTAATCATTCACAATTTTTCTAAAAGTGTTATCAAAGTTAAATATGTACAAGTGTAGGTAGTCCAGAAAAACAGTAGTTTACCGTTTTAACTGTATACTTCCACGCCTACTGACCAAATCGTGGCTACCAAAGTTCTAGCAGACACATATATTTGCAGATCAGTTGACACAAAAAGTTATTTCAACAAACAGTATTAACCAATCGAATCATCACATGCGAGTAAAGCTCATGATCAAAAACTAACAAAATTTATAAAGAAAAAGGAACCATTGTATAAAAAACAAATATACACTAAACTTCTTTATTTAGAAAATATATATATCAAATCCAAATAGCTTCGTCGCAACGCGCGGGTACACACCATCTCGTATGTCTCATTATTTATCAGTTTACTATGTTTTATATTCCACCCCCTTTCTAAACATAAACACTTATGTAAATTATAGTGTGTAATTATATGTATCAAACTAATTGATTGTTCAGAAAGCTCTTTTGGAAGTTATTTGTGGAATCGTTCTTTGGTCCTTGTGGAATTTTCGAAATGAGACGGTTTTTGGAGATTTTCCCCCTTGTCACAACGTTTTGTTTGATAAGATTGTTGATTGTTCTCATAGGTGGTATTCAAATAGAAACAAGTCGTCGTTCGTTTCTTGGAACGATTGGCTCCAAAACCCTTTAATGGCTTCTATTTTGTGATTGGTTTTCTAGCTTCTTGCTAGTGGTTTAATAAAATTCCGCCGTTAAAAAAACTAATTAATTGTTCAATATAAATGTGTAGTAATGATATGTGTTCAATTACACATACCTTTTACCTTTAAAAACGAGCCTAAATGACAAAAAACGGACATAAAATGCCAAATATATGCTTGTTTTGCTATTTGTGTTGTGCAGGTAACGGATATTCACTAAAGGACAAAATCAAGCCAAAACGGACAAAACCGAGCACGGGAATGGAAAGGTCGTGAAAAGTCAAAGTCAGCAAAAGTCAAAATCAAAGTCAACACCGAAAAGTCAAAGTCAAAGACGAAGCCAAAAACGAAGAAATCTTAAATGGACCAACCCGCACCCATTTAATAGGCCGGGTTAGTCCATTAAGACATCATTTATAAAACTTATAAGTTTTATGGTCCAAAAACCCTTAAAAGTCCAAAACCCATAAACCGGCCCAAATATAAGCCCAACACACACTTAACATTGTTAACCATACACCCTTAACCCTCCCTTACACCGTTAGTCCTCAAGGACTAACATTGTTAGTCCTTGAGGACTAACGGTGCAAACATATACCAAAAATGGGGGATTAACCCCGTTAAATATCAAAAACACTGTATATCATCCCCAAATCCCATTTCCCGCCATCCATCCCTTTCACCTGTCACTCTCACCCTCTTCCTCAAACGAACCCCACAATCAAACCCCACCCCATAACACAACAATGCCACCTTGGCGATCCTAAGCTTTCCCATTCGTCCAAGGTAGAAGACAAGAATGGAAGGTTGAGATGATGCTACTTGGTGAACACTCAAAATGAAGGGCTGAGATTGATTTATGACTCACTCACTCAACAAACACACCTCAGTTTACACTCACATAAGAAGCACATATGTGAAGACCCAAGACTTGAAGAATTCTATATAAATAGGACCCTTTTGTAAGCCCTTGAGGCATGTAGTTTTAATCTAGTTTAATTTTCAGCTTATATTTAATGTTTTTAGCTTATTTAAAGAAACCTTGTACTATTTTTCTGAAGTTTAATGAAATCTAAGTTTTTATGTTTTTATCCTGTTTTTAAGTTAAATGCATTTTATGATTTGAAAAATGTTTGACAAGCTCA